>JAWPHD010024835.1:0-18075 GCA_037043455.1 Cyrtodaria siliqua | reverse complement strand
ACAGACATATGCAGTGTTGCTCTTGCGCCAAAGGTTATTCAAAAGATACTTGACAATACACATGACATGACATGGAAACCCTGTATCAATATCATCTAGTATAGCCAGAAGCTTCCCAACTCGTCCAACATACTAGAGGGAACCATATTGCTCAGTCGAAACAATTGCACAAAAATGGCTTATGCGTTTGTATATTGTAACAGATAGCGTAGACGTTGTAACTTTTATCACAACTACATTTTGTAACATTTGCGGTAAGACTGTAACAGATAGTGTTTAGTGTAACTTTTACGGACGGCTTGTAACTTTTACGGACGGCTACAACAGATAGCGACGTTGTAACAAATGGGGTTCCTACAATCATGTGTTAGTCTCTTAGCGTGTCACGTGATATAACGCGACCATTTCATTTCTCCAAAGTGTAGCAACGAAGGACTTTTTCAATTTGCCTAAACAGGACTGGACGCGATCTGGAAGAATGCTGGACGTCAATCCAAACACGAACAATAACATCATGCTGTGTTTCAGTTCAATATGTAATGTGCATATGCACTAAACAAGGTCACATATGATTCGTCCGATTTAATTATTGTTAATGAAATGGTTCTGTCTGGAAAACTCAACACGTATGTTTGACAAACTATTAATAGGACCACCTTTCCTCATATGTATGACAAACTATTAATAGTACCACCCTTCCTCATATGTATGACAAACTATGACCACTTCTCCTCATATGTATGACAAGCTATGACCACTTCTCCTCATATGTATGACAAACTATTAATAGGACCGCCTTTCCTCATATGTATGCCAAACTATTAATAGTACCACCCTTCCTCATATGTATGACAAGCTATGACCACTTCTCCTCATATGTATGACAAACTATGACCACTTCTCCTATGTATGACAAACTATGACCACTTCTCCTCATATGTATGACAAACTATGATCACTTCTCCTCATATGTATGACAAACTATGACCACTTCTCCTCATATGTATGACAACCTATGATCACTTCTCCTCATATTTATGACAAACTATGACCACTTCTCCTCATATGTATGACAAACTATGACCACTTCCCCTCGTATGTATGACAAACTATGACCACTTCTCCTCATATGTATGACAAGCTATGATCACTTCTCCTCATATTTATGACAAACTATGACCACTTCTCCTTATATGTATGACAAGCTATGATCACTTCTCCTCATATTTATGACAAACTATGACCACTTCTCCTCCTATGCATGATAAACTATGACCACTTCTCCTCATATGTATGACAAGCTATGATCACTTCTCCTCATATTTATGACAAACTATGACCACTTCTCCTCCTATGCATGACAAACTATGACCACTTCTCCTCATATGTATAACAAGCTATGACCACCTCTCCTCATATTTATGACAAACTATGACCACTTCTCCTCATATATATGACAAACTATGACCACTTCTCCTCATATATATGACAAACTATGACCACTTCTCCTCATATGTATGACAAACTATGACCACTTCTCCTCCTATGCATGACAAGCTATGATCACTTCTCCTCATATTTATGACAAACTATGACCACTTCTCCTCATATGTATGACAAACTATGACCACTTCCCCTCGTATGTATAACAAACTATGACCACTTCTCCTCATATGTATGACAAGCTATGATCACTTCTCCTCATATTTATGACAAACTATGACCACTTCTCCTTATATGTATGACAAGCTATGATCACTTCTCCTCATATTTATGACAAACTATGACCACTTCTCCTCCTATGCATGACAAACTATGACCACTTCTCCTCATATGTATGACAAGCTATGATCACTTCTCCTCATATTTATGACAAACTATGACCACTTCTCCTCCTATGCATGACAAACTATGACCAATTCTCCTCATATGTATAACAAGCTATGACCACTTCTCCTCATATTTATGACAAACTATGACCACTTCTCCTCATATATATGACAAACTATGACCACTTCTCCTCATATATATGACAAACTATGACCACTTCTCCTCATATATATGACAAACTATGACCACTTCTCCTCATACGTATGACAAACTATGACACTTCTCCTCATATGTATGACAAACTATGACCACTTCTCCTCATATGTATGACAGACTATTACCACTTCTCCTCATATGTATGACAAACTATGACACTTCTCCTCATATTTATGACAAACTATGACCGCTTCTCCTCATACGTATGACAAACTATGACACTTCTCCTCATATGTATGACAAGCTATGATCACTTCTCCTCATATGTATGACAAACTATGACCACTTCTCCTCATATGTATGACATACTATTACCACTTCTCCTCATATGTATGACAAACTATGACCACTTCTCCTCATATGTATGACAGACTATTACCACTTCTCCTCATATGTATGACAAACTATGACACTTCTCCTCATATTTATGACAAACTATGACACTTCTCCTCATATTTATGACAAACTATGACCACTTCTCCTCATACGTATGACAAACTATGACACTTCTCCTCATATTTATGACAAACTATGACCACTTCTCCTCATATGTATGACAAACTATGACCACTTCTCCTCATATGTATTATAACCTTACATTTGTTGAAAATGACGTAAAACAACATACAAACAAACAAACAAAATCCTCATATGTATGACCAACTTTAGCTCATTTTTTTTTTAAATAGGAATAGTATCAAATGTAGTTTCACTGCTGAAATTCAAGAATGCTTCACTTTGCATGAAATAAAATTGCAATTAAAATTATGGAAAAAATATTACGTCGGCGATGTATTTTTCTATGTAAGACGAATTAAGCAAGCATGCATACACAGCCATCAGAATATCAATGATGAGCATGTTCTGGCATATATATACCAGTGCATGTGTGTTTATGTTTCTTACCTTTATCAGAACATTTTTGTTTGTTTTGCCATCAATCATCGAGCTATCTTTACCTAAAACTACACTGGTGTGCCATACTATATTTCAAATTGTTCTCACCCGCAAAACACGTTATCTCGTGGCTTACCTTTATCGTTACTTATTTTCTTACCGGTGAGTGATCTAATAGAGCAAACAATGTATGTCTTGAAATGTCTTGAACGATACAGTTTTGTCAAACAGTTTTGTTCATTTTTTGAATATATTTTAAGAAATAATATTTGGAATAGAACATCTGACAGTAAACGCCTCTGACAAATATTTACTTAAATTAAAAAGTTCTTTCTTCTTTGAAGATTGTAGAAGTGTTACAAATTTAAACATGTTTGGCCTATTTATGTAATATTTTCTGATGCATTTCTTTCTAATATCACTACAAGCTGTACAAATTAAAACAAAGTGAAATTCGTCTTCAATTTCCGTTGAATTACATATTTGACAAACTCTTTCATTTCTTTCAATCCTATGTCTTGCATAACGACCAACGTCTCAATTCTTACGCTATGTGAAGATAAACGTGATTTAGTAAAAACACTTCGTAATCTTTTTGTACATAAAATAGTCAGATAGTTTTCATATCCAAAATTATCTTTAACATGTCTATACAAACTTGATAATACTCTATTTTCTTGTAGATCAGTGTTCCATTTTACCTCTGTTTAAAGCTAGATATAAAATGTTGATGGTTCTCCCTTAAGGATCATCCCATACATACATAAAGCCATACGTATTCAGCAGAGATTTTAAACCACTTTCAAAATCAGATAATGAAGATTTATATATAGATGATAAAATTGTATTTTCTGTTGTAACTAATTTCAACCAATATCTAATTATTCTAGTATATCTTGTGATAAATAATGGATAACGGCCCAATTCACCGTAAACACCAGCATATGTTTTTACAAAATTTGAGATAAATTCTCTCTATCTCCTTCGGTTTTGTGAAACCCCACACTTCAAATCCGTAACTGAGTATTGGTGAGACAAAAGCATTAAATAATTGAAGGGATGTTTTAGGTTTTAGTTCAGTGTTTCTTATGTTTGCAGTTATATACGGTGATAAGTTTTTGAAAAACACGTCTGTCTGCTAATGAGAGCCAACCGATTTCAGCAATTAACTTATTAATTGAAACGGACCTAGTAACACTACTTGCAGCTTCATAATGTTGCTTTTCTAAACATTGTATGTATTTGACGATTAGTATGTATATATGCTAAAGTCTAATAAAGTATTCTGTATGCTGTTCTGTACTCTAAAGCTAAAGATTTTTTTTCATAAACTGTGCAGCCATCCCAAACAATACAAGCATTCTCTAATATCGGTCGCATATATGAAATGTATATTTGGTTCATTGTTTTCCGTCCAATTTTATATTTAAGGAATCTCATCAAACCTAAAACCATTGATGCTGACGATAAAATCTTAATGATCGTGTGTATGGCGCGCCGTTTGCACAATAATCCCGTAAACCCCAGTTATCATCGTAAATCTAGGTTTACTGTTCAATAACTGGGGTTTCTGACCAAGAAACCACGTTTATCAGAATTAATTATGTAAACTTAAGTTTATGCTCAGAAACCCAAGTTAACGAAATTGGCATACGCCAAATGCACAATGATCTCGTAAACCTAGGTTTCTGACAGAAACGTAAGTTTTTATTTCATAAACAGCGGTTTCTGGTTGATAACCTAGGTTATTGTTCAGGAAACGTGGTTTCTCAACGCCGTTTGCACAATAATGTTGATAACGTAGGTTATTGGTCATGTGACAATTGTGACCAATCAAACGATTTGATTTTTATTGGCGCTCATGATACATACTAAGCTTTCAGGTACTGCGACAAATCAATATTTTAGTCTGGATAAACTGGGATGAAAATTGACATATATGGCACTGGGATAAAGAAAGTAAAACTACTCGTCGGAACTCGATAAATGTTTCGCATACTTTACTTATAAAAGTTCATGTAATCTTCAAATATGTGCATCTTAACTTACTTGTATCTGCTGTTGTCGCAAAGCCCCGAATTTTGCGTGATTTGACAAATACTGTATTACTACCGATCCTTAATATTTGAAATGTATACATCTATCACCTTGAACATTTAAACAGGGTACATGCATGGCTGGCTTACATTTCATATTAGTAATTCACTGATACATCATTAGCCGTTTTACTCTCTGTCTTCCTGTGTATGTCTGTCTCTGTGTCTCTGTGAATATGTCTCTCTATGTCTCTCTATTAAAGCATTTAATATTTAAAATTAATTTCAGTTGACGCCACAGGCTTACAATATCTGCATAAATAATAGTGCATATGTTCAGCTTGAATTATTTTGCAAGTATTATCTAACGAAACATCAAACTTGAAATGCTATTAAAACAGATATGTTCATAAGCACATTGCATACGTTTTATATGGAGTCTCAATTGAAATAATACTTATGATTTATATGAATCTAAAACTTGCGGTGGCCTTTTCAGTCTAGACTAGACATTTTCATAAAAAAAACACGATTTGAACGAACTGAAAAGGCGACAAATTTAATGCATGTGCACCTTTTGCATCAAATTAAAGTACATTAGTAGGGTTTCATCTATATTTGGAAAGACATCAGACCGCTTCAATTCCTTTAAACGCAACACATAATTGAAGATTGGCAAAATATTAATACACTTTACATTGCATTAAATTTACAGACCAGGGTCTATCAGATTATTTGCTTCTCTTTGTCACTATATGGAGAGAGATGGAGAGAGGACACATACCATGTATTCAAATATAATTCATGAACATTCAGGACTCAGACGTTGACTATAGTGTTAACTGTATTGAAATCTTGAATTTTGCAGTTAACGCTAATATGTCGCCATTAAACAACATATTTGCGACCATTAAACGACTGATATAATTTACTGTCAGAAAAGTCAACTTCTCGATACTGGTTAACCCGTTTCGAACGCATTTCAGTGTTGTTGTTTTTCCTCACAAACGCGTTCAAATAAAACTAGATGACATCACGTTTTTGGCGACGGGTTATGCACGATTTAATAGTCTCACATTTTTGAACGTCAACCAATCGGGTTGCAGGAACACCACTTTTTATACCACTTGCGTGTATTACGAATTCTATCCCAAGCGTTATGTCCGTTTAGCCTTTTGTTCGAAGAAATATATTTTTGCGTGCTTTCTCTATATCTTTTTTTTTATATTTATTCTTTCTTTGTCTCCTATGACGCGAATTTCCCGTATAGTCATGGCTTTTTACGATTCATCAAAATATTGTATATGGTAGTATAGTCTCTCTTCTATGTCTCTCTGCGTCTCTCTCTGTCTCTCTCTGTCACTGTGTCTCTGTGTCTATGTGTCTCTGTCTGTCTCTCTGTATCTGTCTTTCTGTGTATGTGTCTGTGTCTCTCTGTGTATGTGTATCTGTCTCTGTCTCTCTGTCTCTGTCTCTGTCTCTCTCTGTCACTCTGTATCTGTGTCTCTGTCTGTGTCTTGGTCTCTCTGTCTCTCTGTCTCCCTGTCTCTCTCTGTATCTGTATGTCTGTCTGTCTGTCTGTCTGTCTGTCTGTCTGTATGTGTCTCTCTTTGTCTCTCTGTCTCTGTATTTCTATGTTTCGCTGTCTCTGTATCTTTCTGTCTCTGTGTCTCTGTGTCTCTTTCTCTCTCTGTCGCTCTCTGTCTCTCTGTCTCCCTGTGTATGTCTGTCTCTGTGTCTCTGTGCATATGTCTCTCTATGTGTCTCTGTGTCTCTCTGTCTCTCTATGTCTCTATCGTCTCTGTCACTCTATGTCTCTCGGTGTCTGTCTCTCTGTGTGTCTGTGTCTCTGCCTGTCTGTGTCTATGTGTGTCTGTGTCTCTATGTCTCTCTATCTCTCTCTTTATGTGTCTCTGTGTCTCTGTGTCTCTGTCTCTATTTGTCTCTGTCAATGTCTCTGTGACACCGTGTCTCTATCTGTATATGTCTGCCTCTCTGTGTCTGTCTCTCTGTCTTTGTCTCTCTGACTGTCTCTCTGTGTCTCTGTCTGTCTCTCTGTCTCTGGCTTTTTCTTCTCTGTCTGTGTCTCTCTGTGTCTGTCTCGCTGTCTCTGTCTTTCTCTGTCTGTCTCTCTGTCTTTTTGTCTCTCTCTCTATCGCTGTCTGTCTGTCTGTCTGTCTGTCTGTCTGTCTTGTCTGTCTGTCTGTCTGTCTGTCTCTCTCTCTCTCTCTCTCTCTCTCTCTCTCTTGTTTGCCAATGTGATGACTGAAATTAGTAGAGACTTGAATAGAAATGGTTATTATTATAATGTCTCATACACTGCGTATTGAACCCCGAACTGGGTTCGAATGTTGAAAGCCGAACTGTGTTCGAATGTCTGCGACGGGTTATACACGATTTAATAGTCGCAGATTTTTGAACGTCTACTAATCGGGTTGCAGGATTTGTGTCAGTTGCGTTAGAAACAGACGTACCCTGCAGAGGTGTCTGTTATAACTTTGAGACGACCAGCACTGCGGACACAGTGGCGTTGCGGACACAATGTCACACTACGTATATGTCATTATATCCGCGGACACATGGCCTCCTTCACATGGGTTTCACAAGAAAGAATCCAACTAACTTTCACAATGATTCACGTAATTGGTTCCCATTCCCGCACGCATCGCCGTAATAACAAAAATGGCGGAACATTCGGCAAACAGGAATGTCGAGGTTTAATTCCACTAAATCAGCCGGATGTGCTCGCCTGGTGCATCGAAAGAAGTTCTGTATTAAAGAGTGCTAAACTTTTTCTCTTTAAAAACTTTTTTTAGTGCAAATTCCTGTTATTTTTTGGCTGTAACTGTATTCTGGATATGTTGTTGATATTTGAAAAGGGAGCTCATCATGTTTTTGACAGTTTTACTTTATGATATAGATTTAGAAGTGAAAGTAGACAGGGTACGAAATTGCAAGGGGTAAAAATAGCTTTGACCTTTGACCTGGTGTAGTATACAACTAAAGATATGTTTCTTAGAAGGTATTAAACCCCCATATTTCCTTGTTGATGTTTAATAGCAGACATGTTTATTTGCATGATAAAGTAAGTTTCCCAGAATTCTAATCAGGTTTGAGTATTTAACAGGTTGTCAACATTCTAACTTTACTATGGAAGGGGCATGGAGACTCATTTACGCTATTATGACCTCGATGGCAGATCGAGGATTTTTTAGTTTAGTGGGGAATTGACATTTTGAGCCACGGGGTCAGGCGGCATGCCTCGCGAGATGTTTTGTCTCCTATATTTCATTTAGCGAAATTTGGTGCATTTTCAGAATATTTTAGTCGTTAAATCGAATGGTGAACACCGGTGGATCTGACGCCCCTCCTCCTAAAATGTTCCATAGGCGGTTTCAAGAAAGACGCGGATTAGGCGTACGCTTTTAATAGTTACTTTTAATATGTAAGTATATGTATATATATGAAATCTATGTCATACATATTTGTCCTAGACTTCTAAACCATCATGAGCGATTCATGATTTTGAATTCCTGGTATTGTTTGTAGTATTTTATTTTCTCCCTCACTTCGTCCAAAAATAAATTATTTCTTTACTCAAAGAAAAGCAAACAAAAATTGAAGGAATATGTCGTGTTCTGCAGTCATTATGAATACGTCGTCTAATGCAGTCGTTATCAAAACAATCATACAATGTATAAGAAAAAGTGGGCTAACAATGGTACAAGTAAGAGATTTTATGAAACCTTCTAATATTCCGCAACATAAACACTTTTATTAGAAAAACATACTGTGTATATAAAATTGCTTCAGGGACCATTGCTAATAGAATAAAATCTATATTATATAAACCAATTAATGAAAACCAAACAGGTTTTATTGCTGGGCGATATATGGGGGAAAACACTCGAATGACATTTGATATAATGCAGTTTGCAGAAGAAAACAATTTACCAGGACTCATTTTGCTTGTGGATTTTGAGAAGGCATTTGATTCTCTTTCATGGAAATTTATCTACAGTGTTCTTAAATTTTTCAATTTTGGTAACTCAATAATATCATGGGTGAAAGTATATACAGAAATGCTAAACTGGCTGTTAATCAAGGTGGCAATTTATCTGATTTTTTCAGCATAGGCAGAGGATGCCGTCAGGGCGATCCATTATCACCTTATATATTTATCTTATGCGCTGAAATATTAGCAATAAAACTACAAAATAATAAAAAGATTAAAGGAATATCTATAAATGACATGGAATATAAACTATCACAGTTTGCCGACGATACTTCTATTTTTCTGGACGGGTCAGACACTTCACTTAATGAAGCTCTCTATGAACTTTCTGCTTATGCCAACATTTCTGGACTTAGAGTGAATTTTGATAAGACACAGGTAGTTTGGATTGGTACAAAAAAATATAGTACAGACTCAATTAAAACCAGGTGGAAATTAGCATGGGGCAGCAACCAATTTAAATTATTAGGTATACATTTTAATGTTGACCTTGACAAGATACTTGATATAAATTACAATGATAAGATAGAAAAAATACAGAATCTAATTAAACTTTGGAAACGCAGATATCTTACACCAAATGGTAAAATAACAGTAATTAAAACAATATTACTACCCATTCTTAATCATTTATTTATTTCATTGCCTAATCCAAAAGATTCAATTATTAAAAAAAATCAATGACATGTTTTATGAATTCTTATGGGAGGGACCAGCAAAAATAAAGACAAGCATTTTAATCAAACAATATAATGAGGGTGGTCTGAAAATGATCAATCTCAAAGCATTTATATATGGACTTAAGGCAACTTGGATTAGAAGACTTACTCTTAAAGGTGGACAGTGGCAAAATACAGTAACACATATAACAAATATAAACAAACTAACAAACTTGGGCACAGGCTATTCAGAATTATTAATACAAAAGATGACCAACCTATTTTGGAAGGATGTATTGAAAGCATACATGGATATTTTAGATCTTAATAAGAGCATTTTATGTGCCAACAATTGTTTAACAACTTCACTATTTTATAACCATAATATCTTAGTTGGAGGTAAAGTAGTATTTTACAAATCTTGGTATGAAAAGGGTATTTACTACCTTAATGATTTAATAGATGAAAATGGAAATTTTTATTCTG
The DNA here is from genome assembly GCA_037043455.1 of Cyrtodaria siliqua. Lineage (NCBI taxonomy): Eukaryota > Metazoa > Mollusca > Bivalvia > Adapedonta > Hiatellidae > Cyrtodaria > Cyrtodaria siliqua. Next base: position 7,936 of record JAWPHD010024835.1, on the reverse strand, counting down.
TTGAGGAATTTAATAACTTATATAATTTAAATGCTTACTTTTTAGCATATAACGGAATTATTGCAGCAATAAAAACTTATATTACGAAAACTATTCCCACACAATCGATAAACAAAATACCAAATCCAATTCTTCCTTTCAATATGTATCCATTTCTTAATAGTAAAAATGGATCTCGGGATATGTATAATATTCTTAACCAAAACCCGAGTAAACCAACTTCAAAACCCAAATGGGAGGACATGTATAATATAGAAGAAGAAACATGGAACGATATATACCTGTCTCCTTTTAAATCCTCAACAAGTACAGTATTACAATGGTTTCAAGTACGGGTAAATCATAGAATACTTCCAACTAGACGATTTCTACACAAAATCAACATCACTGATAGTTCACTGTGCAAGGATTGTCAACAAGAGGAAACATTAATCCATATGCTTGGGTATTGTCCTAAAACGCAATCTATACTTAATAAATTAAAAATGTGGTTGTCCAGTAATGACATATACTTAAATTTTACTGAAGAATCATTTATTTTTAACATTGGTAACACATTAACACCAGCCGACTTGTACATATTAATTGAAATGAAATATTATATTTTCAGTACCAAACATTTACAAAATAAACTGTCTATAGAGGCATTCAAAAATAGGATAATAAAGTCGTTTAAAATTCTAGAATGTATAGCAGCACAAAACAATTCTTTCGAACCATTTGAAAAAAAATGGAACAAATACATGAACCTTTTAAAATAATTTTGTTGCATAAACAAGCGAGGAGCTCACCCCTAAAATTGGTGTTTTAGGTTTTATTCAGCCCAAGAATCTGACAACTATCGGATAAAATATACATGTACATTAAAAATTAAGCTAGGTAGGAGAGATGTGGCCTTGTAGAGAGAGCATTAAGAACTAAAACCTTCTTTTTTTTTTTTCATTTGTATTTTTTTCTATCTTTCCCCCGTAAGACAAACATACTATATTCATTTGTGTTTTTTTGTTGTTTTTTTAATTTATAAAAATGGCTATACATGTAAATTAATATAATATAGAAAAACACATACAATTTAATGTTTAAAAAATGTAAAGACTACCGCTTTATACAGATTTTATTATATTGTTGTTGTTGTTATTTCTAAGGTTTTAAGTCCCTCCGCCAACTAAAACGCCTGGAGAACCCTGGTCGCTATGGGCACAATAGAGTCTGGACTTCTCTAGTGGAGTGTGTTGGTTGATCTGGTGCTGCTGTGTTGCTGTGTCGTCGTTTCTCTTGTAGATGTGTAGTGTTGTGTCGCTGCTGCTCTGTGTAGTTGTCGCTGTGGCGGTGAAGTGGTGGTCTTGTGGTCGAGGTGGCCTGCATCCGCTACAGGGGTGAAGCTACATCCGCTAGTGTGTTGTCCTACAGCCGCTAGTGGTCGGGGTCCTTGTATTTGGGGCCACACCCATCACATATGGCCCCTGCGCTGCAAGCATTATCAGACGGCTGTATTTATCATAAATCCCTCTTCTGTTGTCAAACTACGGTCGAATGTAGGCCTCGGCGTCGATCCCTAATTATTACTAACTAGATACTGCTGCTGCTACTTCTACTGTGTGTTGGTTGATCTCAGCTCTGACCCGCGGACTTCTGTCTGACAACTTCCAAGTTCTCTACTTCCGTCTGATGATGAGTGCCTTGATGGGGGCGCAGGGGACTTCTTCACTATCAGTCAAGTGACATTCAGGCTCCTGAACCGAGACAAACCAGTTCAGAAGTACTAGTGTGTTAGTCACTATACGCGAATATAGTGATTTACCCCACCAGTAATGTTGTACAGGGCTGGCAATGCGTACCCCCATACAAACACCATGAGTGTCACCAGTGCCCTCTCCGCGACGTGCACGCTGTGAAGAGCAGGAGAAGGATTTTATTATATGAAAGTCAAGTATTATAATAATATGTATATATAATCAGTTTTATATGTTTGTTTGTAAGGCGTGCAGTGGGATGGTCCTCCCCGACCCACAACATGCCAAATTACGGGGAGAATAAATGGGTCATCATACTGGTGACTGAAAAAAAAAAAAAAAAAAAATTAATAATACAGATGCACGTACACTGCATAGTACCTACTGTGGTTCAACAATTAATAGATAAACATTCCTGAAAAACATGCGGATAAATATTTTTTACTGCTCACGTAAAAAAATTCCGATACGTATATATGAACCAAATATTTCTTCAGGTAGCAACGCCGCACACGAAAAAACCTGTGGGGAAACGTGTTCCAGTGGCAATTGCGAAACTACCCTCCGGATATTGACGGCGGGTCATAGGTTCTATATACTATATTTAAAACAAACAGTGTAGTAATAAATTGCATAACAAAACACGCAAATACAGACAGGAAAAACAATGAACCCAATAGCCTTCTTGACTACTTGAGGAACATTGATTGATTGACGAAAACGTTTGTATGTTATTATCAGAACAGAACAGAACAGAACATATATTTTATTTAAATTGTGCATACGTACATCGTTATATATACATACATAAATTGTCATGCATAATAAGTCAAGTGTTTTTAGGCAAAAGTACATTTGCTATGAGCAATATTAATGTTGAGTAACTGATAAATGAGAATGAAACTACAAAGTTTAATTAATCAAGATTGTATTCCTTACAGCTAAAGCTGTACTAATATATTTTGCTAACTTTATAACAATATTCTTATCCTGTGTCTGCAGTAATTCTAAGAATTTAAACATACTATAGGTCTATTATAATAATATTTTTAATATAAATTGTCCGGATTCTTGTGTAACAAGAACAAATCAAAATAAAATGGTATTCATCTTCCAAATCAATACTGTGACAGCATTGACAATATCTTTAATTTCTAGGTATTCTATTACGAGAGTATTATCCCCCGTCCGTTCGTGCGTCCGTCCGGAGCCATATCTTGGTAACCATAAGACACATACACGTAATATTTTGTACAAATGTTTGTCCCTATGTGAACTCGCTTTTGCCCAAGTATGGTTGGAATCGCTTTAGTAACACCAGAGTTATGGCCCTTGATTTAATAATTACTTAATCAATATATAGTATATAATGAATCTTTTGTCTGGAAAATAACTCGAAAACTATTTATGGGATTTTTAAACTTCAAACAATGATACAGGGCACTGAGTGGATTTACAGAGTGCAGAAACCATAACTCTAGGTATACTAAAAGTGGATTTATGTGACTTTGTGGCTTTATTTACTATATAGTATATACTATTTTAGGAAAATTTTGTTTGAACCATAAATAACTAAAAAACCATTCGACAGAATCAAATGAAACTTAAAACAATGATTAAGGGCAGAAAGTGGATGTGCAGAGTGCATAAATCATAACTCTGGGTAAAGTAAAAGTGGAGTTATGGGATTTTGTTGCTTTGCAAATGATGCCAATGCCAGTGTAACATTTACGACAAGGTGTTGTAACTTTGCCAATGCCAGTGTAACATTTACGACAAGGTGTTGTAACTTTTGTTACAAGTAAAAATATTGTAACAGATAGCGTAGACGTTGTAACTTTTATCACAACTACATTTTGTAACATTTACGGTAAGATTTTAACAGATAGTGTTTAGTGTAACTTTTACGGACGGCTTGTAACTTTTACGGACGGCTACAACAGATAGCGACGTTGTAACAAATGGGGTTCCTATACAGTTAGCCCAAAGCATTCCGCATGAAGAAAAAGCACACGTTCTCTTAGCCGTCAATTAAATTAACGACAGACAGTACCCAGTACACGGCAAATAAAGACAATCGCGGCATAAGACTTGTATGGAATTGTTTGCAGCCATTAATAGACCATTGCAGCCATTAATAGACCAGATTGTGTATATGTATGTACTTTTATTGAGGTTGAATCTGTGATTTGAAACTGAATAGCAATCACTAAGTTTGCTTTATTGTTTGTAACAGCGCTAAACTTAGCACTTCCGCTAAATGTAACAACCACCGCTAAAGGTAACAATTCCAACGCTAAAGGTAATAACCACCGCTAAAGGTAACACCCACCTCTTCCGCTAAAGGTAACAACGCTAACGGTAAAGATAACAACTTTTCATATTAACGCTAAAGGTAAGAACTGTCTGTCTACGCTAAAGGTAACAATTTTTTTTAAAATCTACACTTTCAATGAATATTGAGTTAACATGTGTTTGCTAGTTACTGTGTCATCTGATTCATTTGTTTAGCTGTACACGTACACTTTGGTCAATGTAAACTGTAATGGAGTGACGACAGAAGAGATGAATATTGATTGTCATTGATTTATGTTCTTTATTATATAAAACCAAAACAGATAAGTAGTTATAAACGTAGCATAATCGAACAAAATACTTTATTTAAAGAATCGGGGGGGGGGGGGGGGGGGGGGGGGGGGGTGGGGGGGGGGGGGCATTATCTTATGCATGCATGCCGTCATTGATATTTAAAACATATTGATGTATAAATAAAATTGTGCGTGGTGTGGGTGTGCACTCGCGCACATGTGTGCGTTTATGAAGTGCGTTTGACGATGCACCAACAAAGAAAAACTGTCATCTGACACCATGAGGAAAGCACATTCAAGTGTGCATCAAGATATGGAATGCACAATGTACATACTGAGCTTTCTCACCCACATAACTCAGTAGATTTAATTCGAGTTCTGAGTGTTGTCTGCACGCAGTTGCCTAAAACAAGAGAGACGTTGATCTTATTCTGGTATTCAACTTTAAGTTTTCAAACGATTTAATATGACTTGAGCTACTTGCCAAATCTCCTAGTCACATTCATTATTTTGGGGACTGAAAATAATTTATGATATGATATAATCTCGTTAAAGTGACACTTGTTTGCTTTTGTGGATACTTAACCGGTGTCATTATTCTGAGGGTAATACATCTCTTTCACCCAGGTCTTTTCAAAATGGGGCTTTCAAAATGCATTAAAAGATATGCATTTAAGGATGCACTGTATGTCGCAATATTAACGTCGCTCTGTTAATTTAAAACCAGACGTATCAAATCATACGTCTGGTTACGAATTTAATAGTTTTACATAATAATGTATCCAAAAGATAGTCGGTAATCTGATATTTTACAATATTTCATCTACGCAGTTTGAATAGTAGGTATTTCTCTCCCTCAGTGGAGGTTGTAGTATGAATTAGTTGTTGAAATAAAACACTGTTTTAGTTAACCATTATATCATATTTTAATAATTGTGTTATATATAATGGAGATGTTATGATTACATACGTTTCTGCCGAGCACATTCATGGTTAGACATTTGTATGATATAAGGCTGATTTATTTTCCATCTTAATTTTAAGAACTTAAACAGCTGATATAGTTTACCGTCTAGAATTTATCACGTCATTGAACACATCAAGCGGTTTATGTCCTATCTATAAACGATTTGACAGCCATGTTTTGAGAATTCACTATGACTGAAATGCACCCATTGTGTATGATGTTGATATTGTAAACCCGTTGCGACAGGCTGTTCATATAAATTTTGTTACAAACTAAAACTATTTAAGTGTTAAATAAGAAGCATGCATACATGTCTGTCCATCCGTCCAGCGTACTACAATGTCTTATGGTGTTACCGAACTTGCATCAACTCTTACATATACTCTTAGAAAAACAATTAAGAGTGAGTTACGATCAATATTTTCCATCCGTGGGGTGGTGGGGGGTGGGGCTCACAGATCTTTAAAAAGAGCACATGCCTTTCGAAATATTTATGGTCTGGATATGTAAAATTCCAAACAAACATGTATTAGTTTTGCCGACGCACTGTTGTTACAGATGTGATCGTTATTAGTTATTATAGGACAGAAATGCTATTAGATTTTAAATGTTACATACGGGTGATTGTTTAGTTTTCTTTTCATTAGTGAATACAACTCCCAGTTCTCTGTTATTAAATGTTATAATTGTTACAACAATGAGACATAATTTGTGTCTGTATTTGTATGTTACGTTACCATTAATATTTCATTAAATTAATAATAAGATCGTTGTTTTTATATCCGTGAGATTTAAATTTAACAATTAAAAGATTTTCTAATAGATATATTCTAATACACGCATGGTCCCCATATGCATTCTACATTTCGATCAACAGTGTAGCATGAAGTAGCAAACTTACAGTGGTTTAATAATCGCTTTTAACATATTTTTAAAAGGTCGTAACTGCCAGATACAATTTTGAAGAACATCTTCCTTCCCGATTATTAATAACAAGCTCATAAGTGCAATTGTTCAGATTGCAAAGTCAAACTTTTTTTTAAAATAACAAATACTTTATTTTATGAGAAAGCAAACTACAGCTGATGTCATATGAGATTGTTCAGAGAATTCACACAGTTGATACCGTCAGTCCGTTGTTTTTTTCATTTCCCGAAAACTATGATCTTTCACTTACGACGTTATAATTCTAGACCATCGATATATGAATTTGTATCCCTAATTTGAATTTTTATTTTTTGCTTGTCTCTGTTATGCAAGAAAAAGAATATATTATGGGTATTCGGTTCAGATAGGGAATTCCAACCCTCGGTATAAGTGTTTTAATCGGAACCTCGCATAGCATCGGTTCCGATAAAATACCTCAGGTTGGAATTCCTATCTTCACCGGATACCCATGAAAGATTCTCACACTCTACACCTCCCGCCATCCGTAAGAATCGACACTTCCTCACTTACAATCCGAGCTCCCAGTGGGATTCGAACCGCAGCGATACGAGGCGATGGTTTACAACGCAACGTCGTTTACCATTCGGCCACGGAGACGTTCACACAAGGAAAGAGATGCTCGTCAGATGCTCGTCAGAGCTCGTCAAATGTATAAGTTTTCAGTAACAGTTTTACCTACACTGTAATAACAAGTATTACTTCATTATATACATTAATAAGCGGCATGTCTCATGCAAAATATTATTATTTAGGCTGTGTTTGTTATCAATTATTAAAATCGACGCTGTCAGGAAGACTCATTTAAATTTTTGGTTTTTTATTAATGTTCAATTTACAAATGACACGCAGAGCATATTAGGAAACACCCACTATTATTCTAGCTTTTTTAAGCATTAATTATTTCCTGTTAGGGTTATATTTAACGTTGAGTTAGGGCAGGCAAAGGGGGGACCGTGGTGGGAGTGGGTAGAGAAGGGGGTGACGTGGGGGGTGGATTTGTAGTTGCTAGTTGAGTCCGTAGTAATGTGGGTGTTTACAAATTTTTCAGTTGGAGCAAGGGTAGTGGTGTTGTTCTGTTTTTTGTAGGTGTAGAATATGAGATATGTTGGAAAATTGGTTGGTTGGGGTGGGGTGTTGTGTGTTTGATAGTGTAGATTGACCAATAGTGTTTATGACGAGTTTGGTGTTGTTTAGAATTTAACGTGATGTGTGGGGGTTAGTAGGGTGGATGATTTTATATATGTATAGGGTTGGTTGTGTAGGGGGTTTGGGTGGTTTGTTGTATTGTGATTTGAATTTATGGGGTTAGTGGAGGGGAATTGTTGTGAGGTAGGAGTATTGTTTGGGGTGGTTTGGGAGAGTTTATGAGATAGATAGGGGTTGTGTGATTTAGTTATGGTTATGAGTTGTGGGAGGGTGTATGAGTTGAGGGTGTTTGTTGAGATTTTTTTTTTAGGTAGATGAGAGTATGGGTTGGGTATTGGGTAGATTGTTGATTTAAATGTATTAATGGTAAGGTTGAAGGGTATTTTTGTTGGTATAATGAGTGGGGGGATGTATGGGAGGTTGTTTTTGTTTTGGTAATGGGGTGAATGTAATTTGTTTTGTGATTTTTTGATGTGGGGAGTGTATTAGGGTGAAATGGGAGGGGTTTGGTAATAAAGATTTTATTGATTTTTTTGAATTTGATGTGAGTGATG
>JAWPHD010024834.1:0-18081 GCA_037043455.1 Cyrtodaria siliqua | reverse complement strand
GTACTATTTTTCTCAACTATCATTAATAATATGTAAATAGTCGTTTTCTATTAGTTCCGTCATTGTGTTATGTATTTTATACATGTATGTTATTGCTGTAATTTGCTTTATCTGTTCACTGATTTGTGAAATTAAGCAGTTTGAAATAAAGTTTGGAAAGTTTGGAAAGCATGATTTCAGCTTTATTAGTCGCCGATTATATTGGTGGCTATATTGGTGACTATATTTAAGATTGTTCATGGAAAATAAAAAAGTTATTAGACAAGACAAAATATTAATTGTGTTGATATCATTTTTAGAATATATTTACTTAATGGTTTCATTGTTTGTAAATACTTCATATTTTAAACTGTATAGAATACGTAAGTACGTAAGAACACGAAATAAAGTCAAAAACAATTGTTTCTATGTTGAAAATAAATTCTAATAATAGGCCTAACTTCTCCTTTGGTAGCGGTTTCTTAGATCAAAATTAATTATACGGCTATTGTTTTCTTCTAAATACCGTTTTTAAATATATGCTACAAGTAATAAAAAGAAGAAAATGATTATTTACAGCGATATCTGTAATTTTAAAACGCTAGTTTTGATGTTGAAAATAAATACGATTAACTTCTGGTCGTGCTCGATTTTAATATAATACAATAACATAAATTCCGCGGTGGTCGAGAGGTTAGAATAGCTGCCATAAGAGCACATTTTCATTTCAATGCACGATATCAAGGGTTCTATTCCCGGTGCAAGCGAATCAATATTTATTGAATGTTAATAGGTCGGTAGGGATTTGTGCGTGTGCGTGCGTACGTGTGTGGAGCTCACCATGTTGAACATTAATCTTGTATATGTTTCCACGTTTCTCAAATTATTCAGACTTTCTTTTGCATGGGTTGTTGAAGGACCACCAGTCACCTTGTATAAAGCTTATTATAAAACAAGTTAATTTGATGAGTTACATTTTGTGTAATAATATATAATATTAGTGGAATGCCACCCCGAAACAATGTCACAAAATGTTATCGTTTTATTTTTACCCAATTGAAATCATGGACTACCCAATTAAATATATACCAATAGGTAAAATATAAATACCCAACTAATCAAAAAGCTCATCTGTAGCTCCTCTGTACCAGTGACATTGACCTTGAACCCAGTGACCCCAAATGTTATCCCAAGTGCTTCCTCTTTATATAACCTACCTATCCAGAAAATGTCATGCTAATATCTCATTCCTAACTGAAGTTATTGAAAGGAAACTAGTATTTAGTAACATTGACTTCGACCTTGAACCCAGTGACCCCAAATGCAATCCCCGAGGCTTCCTATTCATACAAGGCTACCTATCAAGAAGGTTTAATGCCAATATATCATACCTAACTGAATTTATTGAATGAAAATCGTTTTCTATTTTTAATAACAGTGACCTTGACCTTGACCCCAGTGATCCCAAATGCATCACCAAGCTTCCTCTTCATATAAGCTTCCTATTCAGAAGGTCTCATGCTAATATCTCATTCCTAACTAGAGTTATTGAACGGAAACTGTATTTCCATTTTAGTAAAAGTGACCTTGACTCCAGTGACTCCAAATGCAACCCAAGCTTCCCCTTCATATAAGCTACCTACCCAGAACGTTTCATGCCAATATCGCATTCCTAACTAAAGTTATTGAGCGGAAACGAAACTTAAACAAAAAGGTTAACGTAAACTTAAACACAAAGGTTAATAATGCAAACTTAAACAAAAAAGTTAACGTAACATATATTTTGGAGAAAGTACGTAAAAGTGACCTAGTTTTTCTGGGTAAGGTCATTGCTTCATGAGAAGAAGGTGCTGTTAAAGTTTGGTGAAGATTGGACATGGTTATTTTAAGATATAACAAAAAGAAAATGTTGACTCATATTCACATATGAGTCTTAAGTCTGAATTTCAAGAATATTGTTGAATTGAAAGGTCTGGTATTATCATAAAGTAATTTATTGAAATTAAAAAAAAAATACGTTTGCAAAATAATCTTATTCAGAATTACTCATTTCTATTGCTCTATTTATCTATAACTCGCGGCGTCCCGTTAGTTTTTCTACATAACTTACATTGTTCAATCTTTAATATTAATAATAAGAAAAGTATAAAGCAATTGTGTTTGGATATTACTAACTGTTGATTATATTGCAACAATAATGTATTAAACCTAAGGTAAAATAAGAAGAAAAAAATAAAAACTCAAAATCTTATTTAGATATATGCAAGCAGGTTTAAAGTAAAAATGATACTGGATTATCAATTGAGATGCTTGTTTAAAATGGTTGATAAAATCTTCAAGATTGCCGTGTGTCCCTTTAATGTTAATACAACACTGGTGGCCAAATATACTAGACAGTGTTAACAATAATTCTATGTGCTAAAGTCGTATTTTTTTTTATTGTTGTTTATTCATATATTGAATTATTTTTATAGTATTTCATACTTCATTAAAGTACAGAACGTAGGGTTTCATGTTTCATTATATTCATTCAGATCAGTTAAGCTTATTGTTGACCGACATTTCGGCAGAAGTATCAGTAATTTGCGTGACACGTGCCTGTATTTAAGTTGGTCAGTTATATAAATACAATCATATAAATAATATCTAATGTGGTGCTTACCGAGAATATACGCCTAAGTCGTGGTCGGTATATCATCATTTTGTATTATATGTCCAACAAACGCATTAAAAGGACCGCTGGTACTGACTCTGGTGTCAAGTTACGACCATTTGGCGGTAGTTACAACCATATGGGGGTTGTTTACGACTATATTTTGGGTCTGATCAAAGTTAAACCACGCAGTTGGTGTCACAAGAGATTGAATGCTGACCATAATATGGTAGGCAAAAAGTCAGGAACCATGTGGCAACGTAGACAGGTTCTCACGGTTGTTGCTGTGAGAGAACCTATATAAAATAGGCCGCTCGGCAGTCCGAGGCAGTATATAAGGACATATAAGCAAGTCTTGAGTTGAAGTCATGTCTATGTTTTGGGCACTTTAAGCTTGCATCACCGGTTCACTTTTTGGCAATCTGAATTCTGTTATATTTTGGCTGTTATAATTTGGACAAATTAAATAGGACTGTACTTTGATACGAGATACATTTTATCTTACTGTTGGTTTATTCAAATTAGTAGTTTACAATTAAAAGTTGGTGATCGGAAAGTGTGTTGTGACGTTTTATAAAGTCCTGACTCTAATACATCTACACCGGTAATCACTTCAGTCAGATTGTATCTCATTGGTGGTCACAACCGGAAAATACTCCTTTATCTCCGTTATCGTTATCAATATCACGTCCCTATTGTTATTTTATCTCTGATAGGCTGGTGAACGACATGATCATAAGTTCATATTAAAAGGGACACTTGGATTGTTAAACATAAAATAAAGCATTGGTTAAACATATAATAATGCAGTTGTCAAAACATGTAATAACGCAGTAGTTAAACATATAATAATGCAGTTGTCACATGTAATAACGCAATAGTTAAACATATAATAATGCAGTAGTCAAACATGTAATAACTCAGTAGTTAAACATGTAAATAATGCAGTAGTCACATGTAATAACTCAGTAGTTAAACATATAATAATTGCAGTAGTCAAACAATTTAATAACTCAGTAGTTAAACATATAATAATGCAGTTGTCACATGTAATAACTCAGTAGTTAAAACATATAATAATGCAGTTGTCACATGTAATAACTCAGTAGGTTAAACATATAATAATGCAGTAGTCAAACATGTAATAACGGAGTAGTTAATCATATAATAATGCAGTTGTCACATGTAATAACGCAATAGTTAAACATATAATAATGCAGTAAGTCAAACATGTAATAACTCAGTAGTTAAACATATAATAATGCAGTTGTCAAACATGTAATAACGCAGTAGTTTAAACATATTATAATACAGTAGTTAAACATATAATAAACGCGCAGTAGTCAAACATATACTAACGCAGTAGTTAAACGTATACTCAGTTGCGAAAGAAAGTGTACACTTTGAAAATGTTCTTTACACCCTATCCTCTTTATCAAGCAACAGTCCCTGAATGATTCAATATATTGAAAATGATATTGGCAATGGAATTATAAAAACTTTGGTACCAAACATTGCATATTCATTTTGGAAGTTTTCAAATTAATTCCAAAAAAAACTTTATACAATTAAATCTAAACAAAATTCAGTGTACACTTTCTTTTGCAACTGAGAAATATAATAACGCAATAGTTAAACATCTAATAACGCTGTAGTTTTAACATATACTAACTCAGTAGTTAAACATAAATAACGCAGTAGTTGAACATAAAATAACGCAGTAGTTGAACATACAATAACGCAGTTGTCAAACATGTAATAACTCAGTAGTTAAACATATAATAATGCAGTTGTCAAACATGTAATAACACAGTAGTAATACATATTATAATGCAGTAGTTAAACATATAATAACACACAGTAGTCAATTGATTGAATTGGATTTAATAGTCGCACCAACAGCTAAGGTCATATGGCGACTTTCCAGCTTCCATTGGTGGAGGAAAAACCCCAGGTGCCCCTCCGGGCAATTTTCGTGCACGGGAGGGCACCTGGGTAGAACCACCGACGCTGGATAGCTTCCTGTCAAACATATACTAACGCAGTAGTTAAACGTATACTCAGTTGCGAAAGAAAGTGTACACTTTGAAAATTTTACTGTACACCCTATCCTTTTTATCAAGCAACAGTCCCTTAATGATTCAATCTATTGAAAATGATATTGGCAATGGAATGATAAATCTTTGGTACCAAACATGGCATATTCATTTTGGAATATTTCAAATTAATTCCAATAAAACTTTGTACAATTAAATCTAAACAAAACTCAGAGCACACTTTCTTTTGCAACTGAGTATATAATAACGCAATAGTTGAACATCCAATAACGCTGTAGTTTAACATATAATAACGCATTAGTTAAACATAAATAACGCAGTAGTTGAACATAAAATAACGCAGAAGTCAAACATATAATTATGCAGTAGTTTAACATATAATAACACAGTAGTCTAACATATAATAACGCAATAGTTGAACATATAATAACGCAGTAGTTGAAAATACAATAACGCAGTAGTTTAATATATAATAACGCAGAAGTTAAACATATAATTGTGCAGTAGTTAAACATATAATAACGCAGTAGTGATATATATATAATAAGGCTGTAGTTGAACATATAATAACGCAGTAGCTTAATATATAATAACGCAGAAGTTAAACATATAATTATGCAGTAGTTAGACATAATAAGTCATTAAACATAAATTATAATCACGCGGTAGTTAACGAATAATAAGCAATATTTAACCATATAATAATGCAGTAGAAAATAACTGTATGACAGTTAATTAAAATGAATTTCAATATGTAAATGAGATAAATTTAAATGCGTCCTTTTAAAAACGTATGCTTTTTTTATTTTATTTCATTTTATCGCTTAACAAAGTTGAAGTACAAGTTAAACGTATAAAAATATGCTTTCGTTCAAAATAAGTTAAGTAAACATAAAGCAAGTTTGTCTTGTGTCCTTTTAACGCACATTGGTAGGCAAATGTTGATGTTTATATACTGTTTTTTGCTGGAAGTAGCTAGATGCCATATGATGTTTCGTCAGTTTTATAATGTGATATTTATGATTCTAATACACCAGCCCTATATAGCCTAGTTTAAAATATCTCGTTATATTCAACGATATATCACTGTAACGTTTTGCAACGTTAGAAGAATAAGCAAGGCAATGCGAAATAGATCACTGTAACGTTTGCAACGATAGGAGAGTAAGCAATGCAATGCTAAATATTTGAGATGTGTGCGTTATTTTCAAATTTTAGGGGTATTAGAATAGAAATAGAACATCGTTTACGGTGAATTATCGTGTAATATATCACGGTTTGTCATTCAATTGTAAACAATAACTGCACACGCCCTTCGGGCTCGTGAAATTATTGTTTACAATTGAATTCCAAACCGTGATATATTACACGATAATTCACCGTAAACGATGTTCTATTTCTTAAGTAAAAAACACGATTAAAGTGATAAACGACAATCTTATGTTCTTGTTTTTTTTGTGTTTTTTTAATTCGTGGCATCCAGTTAGGTTTTCTACATAAATGGCATTTTAAAAATCATTAGTATTAATCGTTAGAGTAGTTCAAAGGACTGTTTTCCAGCATAATAACTGTTCAATATATTGCAATAAAATAAGTAAATCTATGGTAGCCTAACAAAGAAATTGTGGAAAAAAAACATGTTTTTTTTATTTAATTATAATTATACTAGCAGGTTTAAAGTCAAAACGGTACTGAATTAATAAATCGAGGTTCAAAATTATTTGCTTAATAAAACATGAAACATTTCCATATGTCCCTTTACCGTCGTCATGCTATTGTATGTATGTATGTATGTATGTTAACGTAAAATATCACAAAAACACATGTTTTGTATTGAAAATTCGTTGAATTACTTTCATAATGTTTACTCGCCGAAGATCATACACGAAATTATTCATATTTTATATTATGTCACTCATCAAAAATTATTTCAATATTCGTTTGTTGGAGAACTGGAATCTTAATAGCTTTCTATGCTGTCAGAATATCAATTAGTTTCATTTCATTCTAGAAATCTCGATTGCTATACGCTTGCCCTACCTTTAACAATGAATCGGTTCAGTGTTGACGTGAGTAATTTTAATAGGAAAATGTTGATGTTGAATAATTTAACATGTATTAAGTCGAAATGCGGATGTTAACGGTGTGAATTATACTAGTAAAGGGACACACGGCAATCTTGATGTTTTAAAACCTCTTAATTATTAGAATAGTTCAAAGCAAAGTGTTTACACATATTACTAACATCTGAATTTAGTGCACCAATGATACATTTAAACATTTGGTAAAAGAACGAAAGAAAATTGAAAACCCAAAATGTTAATTAATTATCTGTAAAAGGTTTAAAGTTAAAATGAAACTGGATAAATAAATAGAGGTGCTTATTATAATGCCGAATTCAAACTTCATGATTGCCATGTGTCCCTTTAAGAATTCAAACTTCATGATTGCCATGTGTCCCTTTAAGGATATAAACGATTAATGACTATATGTATATGTATATACGGAGCAGGATTACTTCCGCATAGGTTCTTGAAATTTGAAGAACAAAATGCGCTACCCTACATTTTTATTAACGGTAGACTGTAATATGGAATTGATTATACTTTTATAAACGTGGTCAACGTAGATTTATTGTTCATTCCTGGATACTTTTATACCAGTAGTTGGAACATGATAGAACATTTACATCACACACAGTAAATGAGATGGCTAAATTGTGATCTATATAATACAAACGTGGATTGATTGTTCATACCTGGATACGTTTATACCAGTAGATGAAACATAATAGAACATTTACATCACACACAGTAAATGAGATGGCTAAATTGTGATCTATATAATTTCAAACGTGGATTTATTGTTCATGCCTGGATACTTTTATACCAGTCGTTGAAACATAGTAGAACATTTACATCACACACAGTAAACGAGATGGCTAAATTGTGATCTATATAATACAAATGTGGATTTATTGTTCATGCCTGGATAATTATATAACAGTAGATGAAAACATAATAGAACATGGCTAAATTGTGATACAAATAAACATCTATATTTCAAACTTATATTTCTTGGTTTCAGCTTTATTTATCAATAAACAATCATTCAACTAACAATCGTGCATTGTTAATATGTATTGAGAGAGCGAACAGACGGACACACACGTACAATGACAGCGAAATATAGATTCGTGGACTGCTTTTGGGTAATGTATTGATTCATTATTTTATTTTTTAACAGTTTAATAGTTAAATTGCACTTTTTCGTGACTCAATTACTGCAAATTAATATGTGTATTCGTAAGCAGCTGGTAATACCTGATTAAAAGGACACACGGCAATCTTGATTTCTTTAAAGGGACACACGGCAATCTTGATTTTTTATCAAGCATTAAAACTAACGTTTCGATTTATTGATCCAATATTATTTTGATTTTAAATCTGCTTGCATATTGTTCAATGAAATGCTGACTTTTCATTTTCCTTCTTGTTCTATCAAATATAATCAACATTTAATAATATGCAAAAACAATTTGCCTAATAATATTCTTATAATTAATATTAATGATTGAACAACCGCATGATATGTAATAAAACTAATTGGACGCCGCGATTTAAAAAAATCAAGAGTATCTTGTGTCCCTTTAAAACTGGCGCGTCTACTTGGTTTTTCAACATAACTTGCACATTTGCCCAAAACACTGGTTTCTGTACATACATGGCACATTTGCTCAAAACAATGGTTTGATTGGCACATTTTCTCAAAACACTTGTTTGTGTACATAACATGCATTTTGCTCAAAACAATGGTTTATGTAGATAACTGGCGCATTTGCTCAAAACACTGTACATTATAAACTTGCGCATTTGCTCAAAACACTGGTTTGTGTACATAACTGGTACATTTGCTCAAAACACTGTTGCTTTTGTATATATTATTGTTGTTGATTATAATTATTGTATCAATAATACATTTAATGTTAGGGTAGAATAACAACTGAATTGAATTGGATTTTATAGTAAGTCGCACCAACAGCTAAGGTCTTATTGCGCCTTTCAAGCTTCCATTGGCGGAGGAAATCCTCAGGTGCCCCTTTGTGCAATTTTCGTGCACGGGCGGGCACCTGATTAGAACGACTGATTTTCCGCAAACCAGCTTCGAACCCAGGGTAGAATAACAAAGATAAATTGAAATCTGAATTAATAATTTGAGGTACTAATTGTAATATTTAATAAAAACGTCTCGAGTGTCGTGTTTACCTTTAAGAAAAAATTATATCTTTAGTAATTGTAAATAAAGTCTAAATAATCTCATTTCGATTAAAACTTTTAACATGTATATACCGATCGATTAATACATTTAACATGTATATACCGGTCGATTAATACATTTAACATGCACATACCGATCGATTAATACATTTAGCATGTATATATCGATCGATTAATACATTTAACATGTATATACCGATCGATTAATACATTTAACATGTACATACCGATCGATTAATACATTTAACGTGTACATACAGATCGATTATTACATTTAACATGCATATACCGATCGATTAATACATTTAACAGGTATATAATGATCGATTAAAACATTTCACATGTATATACCGATCGATTAATACATTTAACGTGTTTATACCGACCGATTAATACATTTAACATTTAGATACAGATCGATTATTACATTTAACATGTACATACAGATCGATTATTACATTTAACATGTATATACAGATCAATTAATGCATTTAACGTGTACATACCGATCGGTTAATACATTTTTCATGTATATACAGATCGATTAATACACTTACCATGTGTATACATATCGATTAATACATTTAACATGTACATACGGATACACTACGCCTGTATATATATACACAGGAAATTTAATCTTTTGATTATTACCTTCTGTATAAATAATTATAACATAAAGTAATAATGAAAATATGCAAATTACTTTGTGTGTGTGTCGTATATCCGATTGTAAATTAAACTATGTAATATTTGTAGCATGGTCACAGACAATTCTCTTTGATCGGACACAGGTGTAAATCGTTTAATTGAAAATAAGACCTGTCAGAATAACTGTCAGAATAACAGTGGGAATAACAGTTAGAATAACTGAAATAGAGCTGAAATGGACATACTACAAAACAAATAGAGTATGGTTTCATCTCGTTGGTTAATTTAAACACCTCGATGGGCTATGCCCATCTCGATGTTTAAATGAACCAACTCAATGAAACCATAATCTATCTATTACATAGAGCATGATCTCATCGAATTGGTTGTTTAAAGATCGCGATGGTCGTAGATCATCAAGGTGTTTAAATCAACCAAGGAGATGAGACCATACTCTATTTGTTTTTTTGTAGCATGGTCACTTAACATTCTCTTTGTAATAGCACAGGTGTAAATCGTTTAATTGAAAATAACACCTGTCAGAATAAATGGTGTACTACAACTACCAGTTATTGGAAGTTAGAGTATGGCAGGGAGCTGAAATGGACATGCTACAAAACAAATAGAGTATAGTTTCATCTCGTTGGTTAATTTAAACACCGATGGGCTATGCATATTTCGTTTTTCAAATTAACCAACTCAATGAAACCATACTCTATTTGTTACGTAGCATGTCCATTTCAGCAGTCTGCCATACTCTAACTTCCGATAACTGGTAGTTAGAGTACAACAGTCATTCTGACAGGCATTCTGACAGGTGTTATTTTCCATTAAATGATTTAAAACTCATCATATACCAAGGAAAGCAGCGACCATGCTACAAGTTTCCGTTGTGCTTTAAAAAAATGCGTGAAATTGTTTGCTACTTATTGCATGTGAAGCGTTTCCGTGGCCGAAAGGTATAAATACCCCCATCACACCAAACTCGTTCTCAGTACGTTCTAAAAAATGTTGCCGAACGGGCTTAAACTGTGTGCAAACGAAATGGACGTTGTAGCAACTGTATACGGTCTGTGTACGAACTGCATGGACGGGCTAGAACGAGTTTGATCGGGATTGGTGCTCCAGAACTTTGAGCTTGTTCACAAGTTTCGGGCGACCACCCCGTTCTGCAATTGGACGGGGTGACAACGTACTTAAAGCTAGTTGAACGTACTTCAAACGGAACTGTCGTACTTCGATCGTACTAGGAACGTGTTAAGACGTGGTGTGGTCGGGCGTCAAATAGCACAACGTTTGCACACCGACCATTCCGTTTGTAGCGCGTTCATCTCGTTCCCAGACAGACCCAACTCGACCGCATTACGTTGTTAGTACGTTATTACTGCGTCATAATACGATCTAAACAAAATAACAAGTTCTGAACAAGTTTGCAACACGTTTATATACAGCTCTATAAGTTCTCATTACGCTCTACTCGTTTTCAGTACGTTTATAGCGTTCTTATTCAGTTCTGACAGCGTCCAACTCGTTCGCAGTGCAATTAGACACGGTAGAGTATAAATATGGGCATCGCACTCTCTAGTTCATCATTTGGGAAATATATTCCAAGAACCATGGATAATTATGCAGCTTTAAACATATTGAATGTTGGTTTCATGCATTTTTTGCAAGATTACAATATGTTAATAGAGCGAGAGCAAAGGAGAAGAAGACGAAGAACCTGTTGGGTGAGGAACTGGTTAAAACCGGAGAGAAGATTAGCCATAGGACATTATCATCAGCTAATGGAGGAGCTCCGCCTGGATGACGAATACTCCATCTACAACATTTTGAGAATCACCCTACCCATGTTTGACGAACTTCTTGAAAGCATCAAGCACAGTATAGAAAAAGAAGACACCAACTACAGAAAGGCTCTGGAACCATGGATGAAGTTAGCTATCACATTGTGTTATCTGGCAACAGGAGATTCGTATGCCACCCTACAATATGACTTCCGGGTAGCCAGAAAAACAATCTGTTTATTGGTGAGAGATGTCTGTAATGCACTGGTGATGGAGCTAAAGAATGAAGTCATTTCCTGCCCTGTTGACAGAGATGCTTGGGGACGGATTTCTGAGGAGTTCATGGTGCGATGGAATGTTTCATATACATGTGGTGCTCTAGATGGGAAACACGTAGCCATCAGAAAGCCTCCCAAGACTGGCACCATGTACCACAACTACAAAGGATTCTATTCAATCGTCCTAATGGACGCTGATTACAAATTCATGTGGATAGATGTTGTTGGTTTCGGAAGCCAGTCTGATGCCCAGATCTACAATCAGTCAGAACTGAAAGAATGTCTGGAGGATGGCTCCATTGGATTCCCTCCTCCTGCACCCTTGCCAAATGATGTTCAGGACTTTCCCTATTTTCTGCTGGGAGATGACGCTTTTGGCCTTCGTCCATACCTCATGAAGCCATACTCAGGCCGCCACCTAACAAGAGAGGAAAGAAATTTAGCTACAGGATCTCTAGAGCCAGACGTGTTGTCGAAAATGCCTTTGGCATTTTGGTCCAAAGATGGAGAGTCCTCTTATAAACAATGCAACAGAAGCCAGTGACAGTGCAGACCATCGTTGAAGCTTGTGTGTGCCTTCACAACTTCATTCGGCTCCGAAACCCAGCCATTCAGAACAATCAACTGGACCTCTTGAACAAACTTTAAACAGGGTCCCTTAAGGAACATCCCTGTGAAATGACTTTGAAATCGGACCAGCGGTTTCTGACAAGAAGATTTTTAAAAATAATTACCATATATGGGCGTGGCGGCCATCTTGTTCATGAGACCCAAATTTTTTAACAAACTTTTTGTCCCCCGACCTAAGGATACTCCACATGAAATTTGGTTGAAATTGGCCCAATGGTTTAGGTGGAGTTGATGTTTGAAAGTGGACGCCGACGACGCCGACGACGACGCCGACGACGACGACGGACGGTCAGTGATCACAATAGCTCACCCTGAGCACTTTGTGCTCAGGTGAGCTAATAAAACACGTAACAATTTATTGAGTAACATTGTTTTATCATGTTCATACTCTCATTTAACATGAATATGGCATCGTATGCATACAATATATAAACATTATAACATAATTAGTTTGGACATGCTGTACTTCAGCTTAAAACAATGAAACTAAAAATCAAATAACATCGTAGGCATCAAAAGAAATTTAAGACAATCGTAATTGCATAAAGCATATCAGCATATGCATTATCATCATTATTACAATAACACATTTGGAAATTACCAGCTCAAGTGAAAAAGTAAGTTTTCAAGCAGTATCAACCACATGTTATCCAAAAGGTATATTAATAGTCATAATCAGTCTATTCCTGCTCATTAGTCTCTTAAGTTCTTAACACTAAGGATGAGGTTCCTCTGGTTCGTCGTCCTGCTGCTGACCTTGCTGTTGATCTAGTGGGGACACATCCAATAACGAGCGAAGCCCAGAGGAGAACGTGGTGTCCGTCGAGTTGATGGGGAGAGGTGAGGAGGTCATAGCGATGAACTGAGGGGTGTTGAGTAGGGACGAGTATTTGTTCTTGCCCTGTGGTTGCTGTTGTTGCCTCAATGAGGTTTGCTGCTGATTTTGATAGAAGTTCAATGGCTGCTGCGGTTGCTGTTGCTGGGAGAATTGTTGTTGCTGAGGAAACTGTTGTTGCTGAGGAAACTGTTGTTGTACCCAGGCAGGCTCTTTGGACCCCCAAACACTCACTGGGTTCTGCTCAGTTGATGACCACATGTGAGAAGGTGGTTGCCAACCAGTTGCGGACCTAAAAGGTTCAGCTGTACCTGTACGCTGTTGGACCCTCTTCAGCTCTGTATCTCTGTCTTTGTACATCAGTACAGTGTTCATGATGTCTCTGTGCATCTCTTCCCACAATGTTGGGTGGATTTCGTAGACAGACTCTCTAACGTAATCCACAAAGGCCTCCTTCATCCGGTCTGTCTTTGGTCTAACCATCTGCTTCATGAGACGATTCTGCATCTCCAGGAATTGATCCATTTTACCGCTGACGGTTGAACTGAAGAAGTCACTTGGATTGGGTGTAGATAACCTTGAGGTGCTGGTGGAAGCTATTGTTGTGCTTGGATTCAACTGTTGTTGATTGCCCGACATCTGACTCGTCATATTCTCAGAGGGAGAGATTACTTCTTCTTCGCCCATGGGGTCGGCGGTTGTAGCTGTAGTTGGTGGAAGTAATTTCGACTTGAGCTGCAACAATAAAATTTAATAGTAAGTAAAGCTTGGTCAGGACATGTGCTAAAACAGTTATTTTTACATTGACCATAATTTTGGTACATGCAGCTATCTGAAAAAGAGCATGTCACAAAAACAGAAACAAGTTACATTTAAGGTGTACTTACACTTACAAGTGTCCTTTTCTTCACTTCGTACGGAGAAGTTATTGAGCACCCACTGATCTCTATCAGAGTATTCTGGAGCACCATCCCCAGACTTCTTCTTCTTCAGCTTGGTGTAGCGGGTCACTCAGGATGTATACCACATCTGCAGCTGATCAACGCTCACACCCATCAATTCTGCTTGCTTCTGCCACAGGAAGGACTTTTTCTTAGTGTCCTTATAGCCACTCAAGCTTCTTGTTGTAGAGGACTTCATGCATCTTGAGCCAGTCAACCATGGCTTCTTGTTTATCCATGGTAAGATTAGTGTATGTCTTGGCTTTCTTCTTAGACGGCTTCTGACTCGTCTTGCATCTCCAACATCAGAGTGTGCAGGGATGGAATACCCTCATTCTCTCGACCTTCACACTAGCTCAGACGCTCAGGAGCTCAACAGCTTGAGGGTAATCTGAACGGGCTTCAGTTGCCCAGGAGCTGGTTGACATTTGTGAAGTGGCTGGCTTAATACACCCCGCAGCGACTCTTCTCTTCCTTGGAGGCATTGCGATGACACGGATGCAGGAAATCAACGATGACAAGGGGATGTGAACACCTTCAAACAGAGAACGAGAACTGAGAACGGGCAGAAACGTGCTGGATTTTTATACCCATCAGGCTAGAACGTGATTGCAATTACGTTCTGAACGTAGTATAAACGGAATGAGAACGTAGTAAGAACGAGTTAATCAGTCTGTGAACGAGATGGCAGAGTTACGAACTGGTTAGAACGGATTCGGACGTATTAGAAACGGAGTAGAACTAGTTACGAACGGCTTCAAACGTACTGCAGACGGGCTTGAACTGCTTAAAAAACGGTGTCCCCCGTGAGCTGAACGCGGCATTTGAACATTATATAAAACGTACTGCAGACGGGATAAGGACGGAATGGACGTATTGAGAACTGTTCATGAACTAAATAGGAACGTATTGAAGACATTATCCGGCCAAAGTGCCCCGTTCTATCCAGATAAGAACGTTTTTGTCATTTTTTTTAGGACGGGGTGGGACGTTCTGAGAACTAGTTTGGTGTGACAGGGGCAACGACGTTTCGTTGTAAACCTTGCCTGTCACCGCTTGCGGGTTCGAATCCCACTGGGAGCTCGACCTGTAAGGGGAGGAAGTGTCGGTTCTTACGGATGACAGGAGGTGTACAGTACTGGTCCTCCCCAAAAAATTGACCGTCATATATACCTTGCATGTGTTTGAAAATGACATAAAAAATAAATACTTATTACATGTTGGCAAAGTTTTCAAAATATTCGTTTTAAACAACCTTCAGATGGCCGAAGCTTATTTGTTTATCATCTAGTTCGAAGCGGCCTCGTTAGCCCAGAGGATACATGCCTCCATTACGTGATCCGAGTATCAACTTTCATACCCAATCCAACCCCTTCTTCAAAAGCGAAAACGGGGTTGACTGCAGGTATGAATTAAAAGTTTGCATATTGTAAAATTAAAACATTTTCTAGGTAATTTTAAACAGTTTATCGCATTTTTTCTGTAAACAATGCTTTAAACGTGTTTTATTGTCGACATATCCGGTATAAAATCCTGCTACTATATAAGCTTTCCCATAGCTTAATGGAATTAGCGGGACTACGTAATGTCTGCGGCGCATGGGTTCACTCCCTGGTGGAGCTTGTCTGATGGAAACGTTGTCCTTCACATCATGATCTCCCTCTGAGGTTTCACAGTATACCTAATAAGATGTATTAAAAGGACGTAGATCCCGATTTAAATTGCATTTGATAATTATTTCAAGATTTTCCAAATATTTAAGAACTCTCAATAATAAAGCTTGTTTGAACATATGCCAACATTCATCCATAGGCGCAGGAACGTTTCAATAGTTGTTGGGGCAAGTTTTTGAAGAAAAAAAGTTAACAATACAACAAAGCACAAAACGGTATTTTTAAATATTGGGGGATTCAAACTTATGACAAAAATATTGACAAGCAAAAAACAACAAAACAAACAACGTATGCAAGCTCATTTACACCCAAACCATACACCATTATATAGGGAAAAGCGCTTTTTTCTGAACGCAAAACCCTTTTCCTCTCAAATTATTGGGGTGGAGAGGGGAGCAAAAACATACTCTGCCCCCTCCCCACCCCTCCGCCAACCCCACCCCACTCTGAATATTCTGAAAATGGAATGAGCATCATATATTTTTCTATTGCCCGAGATATAGACTTTATACAGCATTTGTGTGTCCGAGATATACAGATTTGCGACAATTGTTATTTTCGATTTACTCTTGTTAGAACTATTTGTAGATGTCCTTAAAAATAAGTGTTTTTTTCCAGAAGAACTCATAAATTACATAGATTTAATATATATATTGAGAATACGCTATACTGCATGAAAAATACATATGTCCGACTCCAAAATAATTGTTTGTTATGTTAATTCATTCATTAAGTCCGAATAATAAAACGAACTTAATTCACAGAGAACTATGACATGCATGCCTTGCC
Organism: Cyrtodaria siliqua; assembly: GCA_037043455.1. Classification (NCBI taxonomy): domain Eukaryota; kingdom Metazoa; phylum Mollusca; class Bivalvia; order Adapedonta; family Hiatellidae; genus Cyrtodaria; species Cyrtodaria siliqua. Next base: position 1,531 of record JAWPHD010024834.1, on the reverse strand, counting down.
TTGCAGGAGACGGTTTTAACGTACGCTAGGTTTGAACTTTTATGTAAAAGAGATCAAAGATGGCCACAAGAAGTGCAAAGATATTGAGGAATTTCTTCAGAAAGAAGTAAAGAAATAAAAAGATCGGACAGGGAAAGTAGCATTCGTTTAGATGTTAATATTGAATCTGAATATTGTAGGTGTATGTTTTTAGGTTCCATACATCTTGAGTTAAATGGAATACAAGCATTAATTGAAAAAGGAACACATGGCACTCTTGATTTTTGGAAAAATTCGCGGCGTTCCGTTAGTTTATCTACATAAGTTGCATTTGTTCAATCAGTAATATAGAGTAAAAATTTTTTTTTTGCATATTACAAACTGTTGATAATATTGTACCAATAATATAAGTACACCTGTTGAATATATGCAAGCAGATTTAAAGACAAAATGATACTGGATTAATAAATCGAGGTGCCTATTTTCCTACTAATCTTGATAAAAAAATCCAGATTGCCGCGTCTCCTTTAAGAATGCATGTGTATCCGCTTCGTGTCATATTTCAAAGATCATTGTTTCAAAATGTTTTTATATAAAAACCGGCTTACAGTTTTTGATTTTACGTATTTACCAACTTATTTTTAATGTAAATTAGTGATATTGCATACTATTTATAGCAAATTTGGAGTTTGACCTGCTAATGAAGAGAAAGGACCCATAATTGTTATCCTCTACCCTGGGCTGATAATTAAATGATTTATAATATGTCATACATCAGAAATTCCTCATATGTTAATTCGAAAAACGTAAGTTAATATTTTGTCATTTTTGTTATTTATTATTTGCTTTTATTGAGGCCGATTTTTTTTTTCTCGTGTGGTTGCCGAGGTAAAATATTCCCGCTAGAGGCAGAGAGGTAGGACCACCTCCCCTCTTTTCATGTTCATTTTTTCATTTTTTTTTATCATGCTCATTCAAGGTTTTCTTTCTTGACACCGCATATGCAAATGTGGAAACGTGACTCCATCGTAAATGGAGGGTCTACAATAGAATTGCAGCAACTCTGCAGTTCTGCATGTTAGAAGGTACTATGCCCATTCTCCATATTTTATCTAGGTATAAATGGAGGGTGAGCCTGGCATGTTCATCCCTGTTTGGCGCCATATAACCTTTCGTATGTTGGTAGCGCCGCAAAACCCCAATTCAATTCAATTCATATTTTTTCTTATTTTTCCAATATTCCGAGCCTCTTATTGGCTAAGAAATCGACGGAAATAAATATATAGAGGATCTTACATAAGTGTCTGAATTTTAGTGTTGGATAAAACTATATGACGCGAGGTTTATGATGCGAAGCTCTGCCAAGCATCATTAAAATTGTATCCAACGAGTTCAATAAATTCAAGGAAAACATGGCAATCTTGAGTTAGACTCGCAGTCCGTAATTCATAAATTGCATTTCATCATTTTATTAACAGTATTACAGTTGCAATTAAATACGCTTTGCTATTACTATCTAAAAGTTCAATGTTAAAATTTTCATCTTGTCCTC
>JAWPHD010024833.1:0-18082 GCA_037043455.1 Cyrtodaria siliqua | reverse complement strand
ATATGTACTGAACCAAACAGCTAACGCACCAGTAGACACTCCTTTAACATCTAAATAATAACAATTAATAAATCAAAACAAATTCATTCTGAACGAGAGAAATATCTTGTCAATAACGACTGTAAATTAAAACAATCATTCAAGTCTCCAACGGTACCAGTCGGCATATAATAAATTCATCTATGGTGCGTTAGCTGTTTGGTTCAGTATAGTTATATGCACGGTTATACCTGTATATACGTCTATTACACTAGTGTCATACAGGGTTGGGATATACGTATGTTTGCGAAAGTTATCAAGGTCCGGGAGATAGATAAATATATTTATTACACTATGCCGTCAATGGGATTTAATATACGAGTGTTTACTAGATAGATAAATATATTTATTACACTATGCCGTCAATGGGATTTAATATACGAGTGTTTACTGAAACCCTTCACTTGAATACCACTTGAGAGTATTGTTAAATCAGAGGTAGTCTTTTCATCTTTAAGTCTAAGATACATGCAAAAAAAGTCTAACATACATGCAACACGGGAGAGTGAAGAACTCGTATCGCACCGATTTTTTTCTGTTAAAACATATATAAAACTATTTAATTATTTCGAGGGCAGTATCGATGAAAAAAAGAATGACATAACATATTCCTGTATTTTTTAATGTAAAAGTAATGATTTAACAACATGTAGGGATTCACGAACCTTTGGGACCCTTTTAAAAATATGTAGAAATATAAAACACAAATTTGAGGAAAGTTGGTCCTAGCTATATATATGCAAATCACCTGACCGGACTACTTTTTCTCCCATAATTCCAAGTTCCAAACACGAGAGATGATACTAGTATCGATCGAGGGCGAGAATGGAAAAACGAAAGTAAAACTCCGGAAACTACAAGGTTTACATACTTGATACAATGTTTGCAGCCTGGCTTGTTTGTCTCTACCTTCACAATATGCGCAGGATAAAACTGGTTTAGCTGGCATCTATCTCAGGACAGATATTGTGATCGCTTGAAGCCCGTGGTCGTCAAATGCTATTTCAGTAACTTCTTGACAAAATACCAAATGGATTTTACTCAATTTTATATTGTGAGTTACGGGTTAAAAAAAGAGTATGATAATGGACCTTTGGAAACGGCCGAGCACTACACATACGAAATATTGCAGTCTCGGTTTGATTGAGAATGTTCATGAGCGGTAGTGAAATATGCTAGCTACCGCTCACGCCCTCTAGCCCCGGGTTGAGCAGAACTCAATATTAATAAAAACAATAGTACACAATGTTAAACATCCCGAAGATGGCATGCATACGGCGGTGGACATGGAGTTATTTGCTTACCCATGCCGTACGGCGTATGGTCCCAGTATATAATAAAAATAAATGCCCCGAAGAGCGAAATAAACATAATGGAATTTAGTTGGGAGCAGCGGTTATGAAACATGCGTATCACAAGTAACAGCCAAAAGACTAAATTAAAAAGCAGACAACATATCCTATAAGTGGTTAAACAATACCAAGAGCCTTTTATCGGCCGGTGTAGTGGAACAACAGAATCAAAATTTAAGAAGAAAACAAAAGAAACTGAAAATGTACCACCGATAACTAAATATAAGTATCCGGCTCAGCTATCTCCAAAGATCGAATGAATAACAAAACTGATTGCAAGCGCGGTGAGACGTTTTACTGCCGCCACACTGCACAAGCAACGCCACTGTGCTATAAAAAAGAGTATGATAATGGACCTTTGGAAACGGCCGAGCAAGACACATACGAAATATTGCAGTCTCGGCTTGATTGAGACTGTTCATGAGCGGTAGTGAAATATGCTAGCTACCGCTCACGCCCTCTAGCCCCGGGTTGAGCAGAACTCAATAGTAATAAAATCAATAGTACACAAGTTTAACCATCCCGAAGATTGCATGCATACGGCGGTGGACATGGAGTTATTTGCTTCTCCATGTCGTGCGGCGTATGGTCCCAGTATCTAATAAAATTAAATGCCTCGAAGAGCGAAATAAACATAATGGAATTTAGTTGGGAGCAGCGGTTATGAAGCCTGCGTATCACAAGTAACAGCCAAAAGACTAAATTAAAAAGCAGACAACATATCCTATAAGTGGTTAAACAATACCAAGAGCCATTTATCGCCGGTGTAGTGGAACCACAGAATCAAAATTTAAGAAGAAAACAAAAGAAACTGAAAATGTACCACCGATACTAAATATAAGTATCGGGCTCAGCGATCTCCAAAGATCGAATGAATAACAGAACTGATTGCAAGCGCGGTGAGACGTTTTACTGCCGCCACACTGCACAAGCAACGCCACTGTGCTATAAAAAAAGAGTATGATAATGGACCTTTGGAAACGGCCGAGCACTACACATACGAAATATTGCAGTCTCGGTTTGATTGAGACTGTTCATGAGCGGTAGTGAAATATGCTAGCTACCGCTCACGCCCTCTAGCCCCGGGTTGAGCAGAACTCAATATTAATAAAATCAATAGTACACAATTTTAACCATCCGGAAGATTGCATGCATACGCCGGTGGACATGGAGTTATTTGCTTCTCCATGTCGTGCGGCGTATGGTCCCAGTATCTAATAAAATTAAATGCCCCGAAGAGCGAAATAAACATAATGGAATTTAGTTGGGAGCAGCGGTTATGAAGCCTGCGTATCACAAGTAACAGCCAAAAGACTAAATTAAGAAGCAGACAACATATCTTATGAGTGGTTAAACAATACCCAGAGCCTTTTATCGGCCGGTGTAATGGAACCACCGAATCAAAAATTAAGTAAGAAAACAAAAGAAATAGAAAATGTAGCACCGATAACTAAATATAAGTATCGGGCTCAGCGATCTCCAAAGATCGAATGAATAACAGTACTGATTGCAAGCGCGGGGAGACGTTTTAAAAAAGCCATTTTTTTCAATTTGTACAAATTACTAGTATGTCGATTCGCTAACACTAATAGCAGCTGTTACTAAAATAATCCCACACCCTTTTACATGATATATATAATTGTCATGGAGCATTAATTAGGTCAAATCAATCACCCTTGTGTGGTCAAAATGCCCCTCCCAACCCCCACCCCCACCCCCACCCCAACACACACGCACATACATACACGCACGCACGCACATACACACACTTTTAATCAAAAGATATTTAGGAAAAAATCAACAAATATTCTTCCTACAAAGTGTTTAATCTGTAGCATTCAAAGACCACAGTCAACCAAAAACACGCATCGAAACAATAATTACAAAGCTAAGTAAAAGGCATATATATGCCATCCCAAACATAAAAGTGTTGACAATAGGGCTACGCCTTTTAACGGTCAGTGGTTAACTAGACCGCTTAAGAGTTCTAGGGTTAAACACTCTTACCCTAGTATCATCACACATAACAAGAATCACTGCTGGTCGATGCAGACGCTCGACTTTCAAGGCCGTGTTTATTTATTGGGAAAATTGCGTTGAAGGGCATAATTTTGGCTTAATTGTGTAACAGAATTATTGCACTTGTTAAACATTTTTTGTATAAGTATATACATGTATTTGTTAAATGCTTATCCGACAATAAATAAAGTATGAATTGAATTGAATTGATCCCAATAAAACGGGACAGTGTAAACAAAGAAATCCATGCCATGCTATATTCTACTAGGTAGCATTAATAGGCATTTTTAAACCTTACATAAAACGCCCATGCTAAATTCCCATAGAAAATAATCTGTAATTTCTTACTACTCCTACCTGACGCGAGGGTAATGGTACAGGGTGATGTTAAATCGCAGGGTGATAGTAAAAATATTATCACATGCGCAGCTTTGATGCGCGTTAGAGTGCTTACTGTTTCTGTGACGTCATCGGCACAGTATGGTTTAATTGCTATTGTTAACTCATCATAACTTGAAGAGTACTTTAACGATTTCAATAACCTACGATATAATTTTCATAGCAACTTTTTGAAAAAAACAAGATTGTTAAAAATACGGCAAAGTGAAAGCTGTACCGAAAATTAAACTTATTTTGGCTTGAAGGGATTTCGGTATAATAAATTATAACACAAAGATGATCATGTATATAAGAATATAATATTCAACGAAAACCTAGAAGCCAGAGCAAGAGAATTAACCATTAAGGGGACAACAAGACAAGATTAAAGACAAACATTAAACGTTGCCGTCCTTTCAGGATTCCGATAGACGTCATCATAGATTCCACAATGCGTCCGTTCATCGTACAACTATTTAGGAAAACATATTGGCGAACTGTAAAGGCCTGAAGTGCGTTGCAAAATGATACGGTCATAACCTCTTTCGATAAGCTGTTAAAAAGAGTATGAACGTAGAAATTTGGAAACCTCGATAAATACAAAAGATATTGCAGTCTCGGTTTGATTGCAACTGTTCATGAACGGTAGTGAAACATGCTCGCTACCATTCACGCCCTCTAGCCGCGGGTTGAGCAGAACTCAATATTTAAAATGGCAACAGTACAGAAATTAGCCATCCCCATGCATATGACGGTGAACATGGAACCTTCAATGTGGTATTTTCATACCATTCCATGGCCAGCGGCGTATGGTCCCAATTTCTAACAAAATGCTTTGCCCTGAATGAGAAAACAATGGGCTAAATAAATAAACTGGAATTTAGTTGGAACAGAGGTTATGAAGCATGCGTATCACAGGTAACGATCAAAAAACTAAATTAAAAAGCAGACACTATATCATTAGAGTGATATAATCGCAGTCTTTAAATGCTGGAGTAGTGGGACCACCTATTCGAAATCAAAGTATAATATAACTCCGATAGTTGTATATAAATATCGGGCTCATCGATCTTTAAAGATCGGAATAGCAGTCCTCACGTCATTTCAAACGATTTTAAACGTCGGCAAACATGCACAACAAGTATATCGTGCATTTAAAGCAACATCAACACATTTTAATTGTTTAAAGCAGGATGAAGTTGCATAATTTCTCCATTTGATGTTGAGAGATGTGCATACAATGTAAAAAAGTATGAAAGGACAAATATGTCATATAGTGCATACACAATATACAGGTCGTCGAACACGATAAATACAAAAGAAATTGCAGTCTCGGTCTGATTGAGACTGTTCATGAATGGCAGCTAAAAGTGGTTGCTACCGTTCACGCCCTCTAGCCCCGGGTTGAGCAGAACTTAATATTTAAAATGCCAATAGTACATAAATTTGAGCCATCCCCAAGATGGTATGTATATGACGGTGAACATGGACATGTTTTGGTTTTGGTATTTGTATTATGTTCAATCTCTCGGCAAAAATGTGTATTTTATAATACAAATTCCTCTCAGATAAGAACTTATATATTTCCAGGAGGTCTATATTGTTCCAGATCAAAACCTGGTGTTTGGCAATTGCAAAACATCGAAACCGCATGCCTCTGGCCCTTGGTAGCAATGAACTTCAAGTCCCGCCCACCAGGTATTGATCTGGGACAATAGCAACCGCTGGACATATTTTATTTTTAGTATAGTAAACATGTGATCTCAGCTAGTCACTATTATACATGTTTTCAAGGGGGTGACCGATTTAGACCTATGCGGGCCTCTTGATTATGTTCACTTAGGTTTTGCCTTTATCTACATTTCATTTCCATTCATGTGTTATTGGTTTTGTCGATACTACTGTGTGCAGTTTGGTTTAGTGTACAGTTTCTTTTAAAACTAAAAGAAGCAACTTTATAGAAAATAAATAAAACATACTTACGTTTCAAATTTATAAAATGGTTTATCCCATTTTGCAAGGAATATAAATCCGCCAGTGTACTAGAATAGTACTCTTCCAGTTTCACGACCAGACTAGTATCTGTATCAACGCAGTGGCCTAGGAAATATAGAGTATATAAGACAATAATATTTATAAATCCTCTCCAAGAACATTGTAATTTCAACGAATATAGATTCAAATCGTACGCAAATGTTGACGTATTGAAATGCCGGTACCACAATAATTCCTGAAGCTAAGAGTACGAAAGAATTACTGAAATGTCAAGAATAGTTAGTTGTTATATCGCATTTTCCAGGAAAGCAGAATGTTGTATTCATAGAAACAGTCTGCGGTGATTTAATTATATCTAATGCAATGAAGTTTTCCTGCAATGCAGCCAGTTCCTACTAGCATATGCGCGTTAATAGCACTATAGTCAGTCCTATATAGATCATGCGTAATACACAGGTCAAGTGGAATATAGCACACACAATACAGAGGTCAAGTGGAATATAGCACACACAATACAGAGGTCAAGTAGCATATACTGCATACACAATACAGAGATCAAGTGGCATATATTGCGTACACAATACAGAGGTCAAGTGGAATATAGCACACACAATATAGAGGTCAAGTGGCATATATTGCATACACAATATACAGGTCAAGTGTCATATAGTGAATGCACAATATACAGGTCAAGTGTCATATAGTGCATGCACAATATACAGTCATGTGTCATATAGTGCATACACAATATACAGGTCAAGTGTCATATAGTGCATGCACAATATACAGGTCAAGTGTCATATAGTGCATACACAATATACAGGTCATGTGTCATATAGTGCATACACAATACACAGGTCAAGTGTCGTATAGTGGCATATAGTGCATACATAATCTACAGGTCAAGTGTCATATAGTGCAAATACAATACACAGGTCAAGTGTCATATAGTGCATACACAATATTCAGGTCAAGTGTCATATAGTGCATACACAATATACAGGTCATGTGTCATATAGTGCATACACAATATACAGGTCAAGTGTCATATAGTGCATGCCCAATATGCAGGTAAATATACAGGTCATATAGTGCATGCACAATATACAGGTCAAGTGTCATATAGTGCATACACAATATACAGGTCATTTGTCATATAGTGCATACACAATACACAGGTCAAGTGTCATATAGTGCATACACAATATTCAGGTCAAGTGTCATATAGTGCATACACAATATACAGGTCAAGTGTCATAAAGTGCATGCCCAATATGCAGGTAAATATACAGGTCATATAGTGCATGCACAATATACAGGTCAAGTGTCATATAGTGCAAACACAATATACAGGTCAAGTGTCATATAGTGCATACACAATATACAGGTCAAGTGTCATATAGTGCATACACAATATACAGGTCATGTGTCATATAGTGCTACACAATATACAGATCAAGTGTCATATAGTGTATACACAATATACAGGTGAAGTGTCATATAGTGCATACACAATATACAGGTCATGTGTCATATAGTGCTACACAATATACAGATCAAGTGTCATATAGTGTATACACAATATACAGGTGAAGTGTCATATAGTGCATACACAATATACAGGTGAAGTGTCATATAGTGCATACACAATATACAGGTCAAGTGTCATATAGTGCATACACAATATATAGAAATGAGAAAAATGGTCCTATAGAAATCACAGCACCCAAACGCAATGGCACCTAGGTCCGCTCTGTACCACGAACAAAGAGCAAACTAACTATACAATGAAAAGGACAATACACAGCACAAAGAGTGGTGAAGACAGGGCTTCCGACTTGGAATGTTGAAACGATACACGCATATGTTTTTGTAAAAATAAAAATAAAAACATAATTAGAAACACCTTGCAGCCAAAGAGAAAAAAATATGGTATGACCAGAAAACCCGAGGGACGAAAGTTCATGCACCAACCTCCCCTTTCAGTTTTCAGAACGTGCAACCATGGAGTCCCACGATGTTGTCCGGTCATCGCACAAGTTAAAAGTGAAGCGTAGTGACTAACTGTAGAGGGGTCATAACCAAGCACTAACTGTAGAGGGGTCATAACTTAGCAATAACTGTAAAGGGGTCATCACCAAGCATGAAGTGCGTTGTAATGCTAAATGGTCGTATCCTTTTCTTGCTAATTTCCTGATTAGTTTTATAAAGTGATCAGGAAATCCGTCAATCCCCTTTAATTTTCAAAGTTTATAGACCACATCTCCATAGAACACAGGTTGTGATTTTCCTAGTCGCAGAAAAGTTTTAGGTTGATGTTGTACCTCTCCACCAGATTTTTGTTGCGGTGATATAACTTTAATTGAGAAAGATCTACGTAGTTTATTATCCCAATAACCGTTCTGAAGAAGTTTACTTGTAATAGCTTCATATCGTTATATGCCCTAACAAAACGGATTTGCTGGGAAATATAAACCCCGTATGATGTACTACGAGGAACGTCCCCGTCTAAATATGGATAGGAAACGATGCCAAATTTAAAGTCATCCCTCTCACTTACTTACTTGTTTGCTTGCTCGCTCGCTTGCTTGCTTACTTACTTACTTACTAACTTACTAACTTATTCTTCCTTACTTACTTACTTACTTACTTATTTACTTACTTATTTGCTTACTTGCTTGCTTGATTACTTACTTACTTACCTACTTACTTGCTTGCTTGCTTACTTACTTACTTACTTACTTACTTACTTACTTACTTATATGCTTACTTACCTACTTCCCTGCTTATTTACTTATATTTACTTACCTACTTACTTACTTGATCACGTGCTTACTTGCTTAATTACTTACTTGCTTACTTGCTTACTTATTTAGTTACTTGCTCGCTGGCTTGCTTGCATTGCTTGTTCGCTTGCTTGCTTGCTTACTTACTTACTTACTTACTGACTAACTTATACTAACTTACTTACTTACGTATTTATTTACTTATTTGCTTACTTGCTAGTTTGATTACTTACTTACTTACTTACTTACTTACTTAACTTACTTACTTGCTTGCTTGCTTACTTACTTATTTACTTACTTACTTACTTTCTTTCTTATATGCTTACTTACCTACTTGCCTGCTTACTTACTTATTTACTTACTTACTTATATTTACTTACTTTCTTACTTACTTGATCACTTCCTTACTTGCTTAATTACTTACTTGCTTACTTGCTTACTTATTTAGTTACTTGCTCGCTGGCTTGCTTGCACTGCTTGTTCGCTTGCTTGCTTGCTTACTTACTTACTTACTTACTTACTTACTAACTTACTTACTAACTTATACTTACTTACTTACTTACGTATTAAATTACTTATTGGCTTACTTGCTAGTTTGATTACTTACTTACTTACTTACTCACTTACTTGCTTGCTTGCTTGCTAACTTACTTAATTACTTACTTTCTTACTTATTTACTTACTTACTTATATTTACTACTTACTTACTTACTTGCTCACTTGCTTATTTGCTTAATTACTTATTTGCTTACTTGCTTACTTATTTACTTACTTGCTTGCTGGCTTGCTTGCTTACTTACTAACTTAATTAATTAATTAATTAATTAATTACTTATATGCTTACTTACCTACTTGCCTGCTTACTTACTTACTTACTTACTTTCTTACTTACTTACTTACTTACTTATATTTACTTACTTTCTTACTTGCTTACAGGTCAAGCGCATATATTGCATACACAAGTCTCTCTCATGTAGTACATACACACTATATAAGTCAAGTCTATTATATGTCATGCACAATATACAGGTCAAATGGTGTGTGCGCGCGTGCTGCGTGAGTGCGAGAGTGCGTGCATGCGCGCGTGAGTTCGTGTGTGCGTGCGTGCGTTCTATATTTTGACGTAACATAACTGTTTTTAACAATTGTTCTAATGAATCGATGCTTTTTCTGAAAATGTCTTTCTGAAAATAATAAGGAACTTTCCATAAAACCTTCCACTATAAGTGAGCAATTGTCATGATTTTATCAATCAAAAATCAAAATGATCATCCATTTTGTGTGAATTAAGATGATTGACTTTGAAAGTAAGAAAGATAAACAGGATGTCACTTGTTAACAACATAATGAACGAACTACGGCGGATTGAAAGAGATGACACACACTAGTCTCAGAGTATTTGCAAAAAAAAAATAATACAAAAACACATTGTCGTGAAAGCAATATCGTCAAGGGAGGACAACAGTCATGAGTAAATAGTACAATTATGGACACCGTAAAGATGTTCCACACATAGACAATAACGTGATCAATTATGATCAAATATGTGTAAAGAAGTATGCAGATGAATAAAATGGGAAACCATAACTGTTGTAAAAAGAAAAATCAAAATGAGCTTCAAAAATTAACTTCAGAATATCCATAGATTCTAAAGTACTACTTTGTTTGTAACGGGCTTCCTAAAATATGTGTATAAGTGTTTAATACAAAACAACATTTTGAGATGTTTGGACATGCTACCTTAAGTGTGTGTTTCTTTGTTTTTTTTCGTGTTTTTTTTTATAATTTAAGTTATTCGGCGGTTTATAAAGTCGTGTGTTTACTGTGATAATGAAAATAACAAATTAAATAATTTATCTGTAGAATATAGGGAAAGTTTATATTTAATGTTGACAAATTGCAAACTAATTACAACTGGATGATTTTCTCGGTATTTTCAAGCAATTAAAATGCAAAAACAGCTAATGTAGATTTATTAGTGAAACCGCAAATGTTTATAAATAGCAACTGTGTCATACTTGTTATCTTCCAATGGTATGAAAAGTGTACGGTGGTCCGAGTATTAACTTTCACCATTCAACCCCTTCTCCAAGAAGCGAAAACGGGGTTGGCTGGGGTATGAAATACAACTTTAATTTGAGCTTAAAACGTTTGAATATTGTAAAATTAAAACATTTAATAGGTAATTTTAAACAGGTTATCGCGTTTTTTCAGTAAAAATGTTTTATACGTGTTTTATTGTCGAAATATCCGTTATAAAATCCTGCTAATATAAGTGTTCCTAATTCGTTTAATGGAATTAAGACGGGACCACGTAATGAATACAATGTAATTCTGGAAAATATTTAAGGAAATGTAATAATCCGGGTTTTCCGTTACGTAGTTGCGAAACTCTTTATGATTGACATATCCCATTATCACATATAATGTGTCACCGCCAGTAATTGTATCCTGAATTAAATTTCTGAGAGCTGGTAATTTTCTGGATTCTCAGCCTTTCCAATGACACAATTATTGCGCAGTAATGCGCTACTAATCTATTATTGGCATCTGACGCACCATCACGTGGTACATAAGCGCTTATATCATAGTTTATTTTTGTTCCAGGCAGATTGCACAACCTTGGAACATTAGATCCGAAGTGCATTAGCATGCGAATCTTTAACAAAATGAATAACGTATGCTCTGAAACAGCTAATGGTTTATGTTATTAAAGATACATCAGGTTTTTGGTGGGGATCTAGGGGGTCGTGCAGGAGGCCATGGTTTCCGCACCTGCCATGGTGTCCGCGGATACTATGGCCTAGGCGATGGAGGCCATGGTGTCCGCACGGTCAATGTATCCGCAGGGGGCGTCTCAACGTTGTGTGATCGGGTGTAAGGTGGTGTGTGGAGAAATAATGACTGAATGAGTAAATTGAATTGAATCTTGTTTAACGGCTCATCAATACATTATAGGTTATTTAGAGCCTCCCCAGAGAAAGTTGAAGGTGTATTACAACCTACTGAGCGTGTATGTGGGGTGGGGGAGGGGGATTGAATTGAACTGAATATTGTTCAACGGCTCATCAACACATTATAGGTTATTTAGAGCCGCCCGAGAGAAAGTTGAAGTTGGTATTATATCGTATTGAGTGGTGAAAATTGAATTGAATTGGATATTGTTCAACGGCTCATTAACAAATTATAGGTTATTTAGAGCCGCCCCAGAGAACGTAGAAGGTGGTATTTTAACTTATTGAGGGGTGATATAATGACTAAATATATCAACTGAATTGAATTGAATATTGTTTAACGGCTCATCAACACATGATAGGTTATCTAGAGTAACCCCAGAGAGAAGGGAATTTGGTATAGTAACTTACTGAGTGGGAAAATAGTGAGTGGGGGGATTGAATTGAATTGAATATTGTTTAACGGCTCATCAACATATTACACAGAGCCACCCCAGACCATAAAAATCAATGTCTATACCCCAGAGAGAGTGGAAAGTGGTATTATAACGTATTGAGTTGTGAGATAATGACGCACGGATAAAATCAGGAATGTCATCCCTACGTCTTGACAGTGGATTGTCAGCTAAAACCGTTCATTACCCGCACCCGACTAAACGAATGTGTCAGTGTGCATAACTAAAACATTTATTTTGTTGCTATTTTGGTCAAGTTATTTCCATTAAGGGTAAACTTTTTTTTATTATGAAATAATGAGTTTTCGGATGTAACTTTCGCATGAGAGCCTTGCTTTTAAATAAGTTTGTTAAATTTCGTTAATACACATGCATGGAGGGGGCGGTTAACATTGCTTGTAACAATGGAGGGGGGCGGTTAACATTGCTTGTAACAATGGAGGGGGCGGTTAACATTGCTTGTAACAATGGAGGGGGCGGTTAACATTGCTTGTAACAATGGAGGGGGCGGTTAACATTGCTTGTAACAATGGAGGGGGCGGTTAACATTGCTTGTAACAATGGAGGGGGCGGTTAACATTGCTTGTAACAATGGAGGGGGCGGTTAACATTGCTTGTAACAATGGAGGGGCGGTTAACATTGCTTGTAACAATGGAGGGGGCGGTTAACATTGCTTGTAACAATGGAGGGGGCGGTTAACATTGCTTGTAACAATGGAGGGGGTGGTTAACATTGCTTGTAACAATGGAGGGGGCGGTTAACATTGCTTGTAACAATGGAGGGGGCGGTTAACATTGCTTGTAACAATGGAGGGGGCGGTTAACATTGATTGTAACAATGGAGGGGGCGGTTAACATTGCTTGTAACAATGGAGGGGGCGGTTAACATTGCTTGTAACAATGTTTCAGTCATATCACGACGTTGTCTCACTCTGCTTCCAATAATAAAAAACTTATATATATTTGGATGGAGTCGGAATGTTTTATATTTTAATGCATAATATATACTGTCTTATAAAATCATATTAGTGTTTAACCCGTGGATTGGTATATTTAGCATGAACAGCATACATTTTATGCGTTTGTTTTATTATATATATATTTAATATTTTAAGAAATATTAAAGATATATAGAATAACACAAAATGTATAGTTTTCATTAGAGTTAACATACTAAACACGCGAATATAGTTACTTACCCAGTCATGTTGATAGTTGTTGTAGTTGATGTTTATATCTGCGAATTAGGTGTGTATCTTCATTGCTGAGATCAAGTTTATATACCCGAAAAGATTGTTACGAAAAAACCCACAGCTGGCACTTTTGGGGTATTGTCAAGAATGTCACATAGCCTTGAATAAAGATTAAGTAATGTCCATGTCCAATATACATACCACCTGAGATATAGAGTTAAATAACCAGTGTTTTTGAGATACGGGAAATATCTCCCGAGGTAGAGAAATGGCCCCGATTTAAGAACGAGTGCGGAGTACGAGTTCTTATATCGGGGCCATTTCTTTACCGAGGGAGATATTTTTTAGTATCTCAAAAACACTGGTTATTAAACTATATATTACATAATTTAAAATGATATGTAATATTTATAGCATACTTTTTCGAGTATATGCGATTTATACTGCTTCTCGAGGGCCGCAGGCCCGAGAGTGCAGTATAAATCGCATACGAGAAAAGTATGCTATAAATGTTTTGTACCTTAGAAATTGCCGGTAATTGACATTTTGATTGACAGGTGGTGTGTAAACTTACAACTATGCGCGTGTACAATGGAATAGGCCATGGTATAACTGCCGAATCTGTCATTTATAGCACGGCTGAAATATACCGGCATTTATAGCACGGCTTAGGTTCAGATCTTCAGGTTTATGAAAAATATATCATAAGCAAGAACAAAGGAAAACCATTACAGCTATGGTACAAGTATAGAATAGAGCATGAGTTTTGCACGTTTACGGGGAGATAATGCACGAGCGTTAGCGAGTGCATTATCGTCCGTACACGTGCAAGACTCATGCTCTATTGTATTTATACCACAATAACTCACATATGCTGTGTATATCCTCGGGTATTACACGATGCATAGTGTGTATTTAGGCTATTGTGGTATAATTTATTAATATTTCTAATGATTCACGCCTTTTTACACCAGTTTGCATGAGAACGCCAAGACGACGTTACGTCATCCAAGACGACGTTACGACATACAAACAAAACAAGTGGAACCGGAACTCTGCGTTAATTTCCGTAATCGTTATTTCCTAGTGACGGAATCTGACGAAGACGTCCGTAAAACAATCGGAACGTCATTTTACATTTCCGCCACTGACGGAAAAGGCCGAGCAATGTTCCGTACTGGGAAATACCTCCCACTGGGAGATATTTCCCAGTAGAGCAAACGAGTAGATATAGCTTTTCTATTCCCAGTATATCTTATACAAATCAGAGACAATTATGTAATATTATGACATGTTCATTATAAAATTTCAACTGTATTTGTAAAAAAAAAAAAGTAGGGGCATTTGTCTGGGGATGGGGTGCTATGGAAACACACACTGCCAATCATCTCACACTTCTGGTGTTAGGGGTATTTTCAAGAATGACATCTATCGTATAGTCTCCCAGCATAGACGGAAGCTTAAGTATTACTCCATGCTGTATTAGGCATGCCCACTTAAAAAATGACGATAATGGCAGGTCTTTTTCAAATGAAAACATGTGATGAAAATAAAAATGATCGTTTAGATGTTCTATTTTACCTTTCACGCTAGTTAATGGCCAACATTATCTTCTTATTATTTATAATTCATTATATTTTGGGGGCGTGTAAAACTCGAGTCCGAACAATTACAAACACCTTCCCCATATTAAGGTGAACTGCTCCC
Organism: Cyrtodaria siliqua; assembly: GCA_037043455.1. Taxonomy (NCBI): domain Eukaryota; kingdom Metazoa; phylum Mollusca; class Bivalvia; order Adapedonta; family Hiatellidae; genus Cyrtodaria; species Cyrtodaria siliqua. Next base: position 3,204 of record JAWPHD010024833.1, on the reverse strand, counting down.
TCCCCACCCGATCCCGAACGTATCCTAAACACACACACACACACACACACACACACACACACACCTCTAAGTTTTTTCGTAGTAATATGAGTTTATTCCTAGTAAATTATGTTTGAAATAGTGGCGAAGGATAAGTAGCTTACTTAAATAGATTAATCCAGTTACATCGTCTCTTCTTATTCTTTTAAAGATTTAATTATATTATTAGTAACCGCTATTATAAGTGAAAACTAGATGGCCGCCGTTGTTTAGGTCTTCATGGTGGAATTATCGATCGTTCGATCTTTCGTTCGTTCATTCGTTCGTTCGTTCGTTCGTTCGTTCGTTCGTTCGTTCATTCCATCGTTCCTTATTGTTACATATTACACCCCCCCCCCCCCCCCCCCACCCCCCCCCCCCCCCCCCGATACTGCCCACTTCTGTCATCACGTTACCACAATAGTTAACGCGGTAACAATTATCTTAAACATTTGAAATTTTGTTTTCCTAATAATTAGGACTAATTATCATAAAAATTCACGTTACTATCTCGTAAATATGTATACTATATATAGTTAACTCAATAACATTATTTATCGCGCAACCAGAACTATCATGATCTGTAGTATCGCAGCATTTAACAAGATAACTGAGGGATGTTCGTGAAAATTCAATTACTATCTCGAAGAAAGCATGATACGGGTATCGTGGTAATTATCTAGAAACTAGAATCATGATGGCAGAAGTGGGTTAGCATGATACGGGTATCGTGGTAATTATCTAGAAACCAGAATCATGATGGCAGAAGTGGGCATTAGCATTTCCTAGGTCCACCCCCCCACCCACCTACCCTTTCCTAGGTTGAAACAAGTTGTTTATCCATATTACATTGATATTTATATATATCATTTTACTAACAGATCCGAAACCATGCGTAATTTATTTTTCCTCTTTTTTTTTCTAGTTTTCGACTGAACATGGATTTGGGAAGAAAAAGAAGAACATTTATTTGCCTCGTCATAGGTGTATAGAGGTTGGAGGCCATCCTTTATAACTGAACAAATGTACATATAAAATTTGCATTAAGTCTGAAAAGACCCCTGGGCTAATCAATCAAATACATAAAAACAATTAAACTTTAAGATGGGTATGTAAACTGTACGATACCGTGTATCGTAGTCTCCGAACACGTTAAAGGACAACACGAATCTATTCGATAATAAGAGTAGGTCAGGTTCCTGGACTCATATGTGCCACTCCCTTATCTCTGTGGCGGCTCTAATTTATTTAGCCGTTATTTCCTAACGAACAGGCCTAATGTCGCCCCGTACAATTCGATTACATGCGTTTCTCTTTCTTTTCAGTATATCAAGATAGTTGTATTGAAGTGCATTGTGATCCATTAAACGTTATAACAATATTTAAACACCCGCTTTCAAAAAGTGAAGTGGGGGCTATATAGGAATTCCGTTGTCCGTAACGTCGCGTCCAGTTGCGTAACACATTTTGTCCAGTTCCGTCGCGTCTTGTCGCGTCGTGTCGTGTCGCGTAACACATTTTGTCCCGTTCCATCGCGTTTTATTATTACTAGCATTCCTCAAACAAACTTCATATACTCATAACAAATGATTATCGTATGTCCCTCTACATCACCCACGGTTGATTGCCTATTCTTTTACAGAATTATGAGGGGATTCCGTGGCCGAGTGGTTAGAGTCTCTGACTTGAAATTGCCCCTCACCACTGTAGGTTCGATCCCTCAGGGGCCTAGGAATCTTTATGTGAGTAAGCTATTCAACGTCGGTGGTTCTATCCAGGTGCCCGCCCGTGCGCGAAAATTTCCCGGAGGAGGCACGTGGGGTCTTCCTCTACCAGTGGAAGCTGGAAAGTCGGCATATGACCTTAGCTGTTGGTGCGACAATAAAATCCAATTCAGCCAATTCACAGAAGTATGACCCTTTGTTTGACTTAGAATAAAAAGCTGGGGTATTCATCACCGTTAGTGATAGTTTTGTTTGATCCATGGAAACAAGAGATGGTCTGAGAATATATATATATATGCTCGGTAAAACAAGAAATGGGCTAGAGCTGTAATTAAAGTTTTAAACCGGAATATACGCACAGCAACCAAAATGTATGCATCGCTAAATGCACATATTATACAAAGTCATTAAATTCCAAAAACTTTTTAAATTCGAACCAAAACTGACAGAAACATGATAAATCATGTAGGGGTCATTACCGAAAAGGTGCAGAACCGCATACTAGCGGCGGATATACTCAGTGTCGAAAGTAATGCATACTTAATGCACTCTCCCTTAAGTATTTTGCGATATTCTTTCTTTATCAGTTTTCGTCCAGTTTAAAAACGGCTGTTGGATTTAAGTTGTTAACATGTGCCTCTGTACAGCGTTATACCCATTTTAAAATACGATATTCACTGTGTCTCATTTATTGTTAACACTTTTGCACGAGTTTAACACTGACCCCTCAGTATATTACGACACTATTTGTCTGTCAACTTATTCTGGAGTTTAATCACATTTTCGGTTTTTAAAGTGACACGAATGTATCTTTCCAACGGTATATGAATTACAACATTATGACCAGGGGCGTAGCTGGGTGAATTTGAACTGTACGCCTGATGGGGTTCCAAGCAACCGCCCCTTGGTCAGGGGGGCTCTTGACGATCGTACGTTAGATTTCAGGATTTTTAACTTAGATTAAATGTATGTATAATTCAAGCGAAAGAAAGAGCACATGTAAAGGCAATTCAAATAGTATACATGTATATATTTATATTTTGTATAACAAATTAAGATCGGGAAAACAAAGGCGCAACGACTCCGCTTGAAATATGCTACCCCTAATCTCCTACCCAACTTAGGATTTTATTGCATTTTTGGACCATTTATTTGTTCTCTTTTTTTTCTGGCGAACTGTACGCCCGGGCGTACGGGCGTATGCCTGGCTACGCGCCTGATGACGCCTATTCTATTGTTAACATCAATTATCAACTCTGCCTATTTTTATTTTTTTGGATTTCACAATAACCTTGTAAATTACATAATGCATTTAACTACAAAGCGGAACCTTAGACAAGTGACAACGTAACATTGCAAACAAACACCAAGAATATTTCAACAGATGATTATTATCGCAGTCTGCACAATAAATGTTTACAGTTCATAAGCGATATATAACATTGTGGGAGGTTTGGTATAT
>JAWPHD010024832.1:0-18085 GCA_037043455.1 Cyrtodaria siliqua | reverse complement strand
TATTCCGTTCTAACACATATATATTCCGTTCTTACACATATATATTCACTTCATACACATATATATTCAATTCTTACACATATATATTCCGTTCTTACACATATATACACATATATATTCCGTTCTTACACATATATATTCCGTTCTTACACATATATATTCAGTTCTTACGCATATATATTCAGTTCTTGCACATATATATTCAGTTCTTACGCATATATGTGCAGTTCTTATACATATATATTCCGTTCTTACTCATATATATTCAGTTCTTACACATATATATTCCTTTCTCATGCATATATATTCAGTTCTTAGGCATATATATTCAGTTCTTACACATATATATTCCGTTCTTACTCATATATATTCAGTTCTTACACATATATATTCAGTTGTTACGCATATATATTCAGTTCTTGCACATATATATTCAGTTCTTACGCATATATATTCAGTTCTTACACATATATATTCAGTTGTTACGCATATATATTCAGTTCTTATACATATATATTCCGTTCTTACTCATATATATTCAGTTCTTACACATATATATTCCTTTCTCATGCATATATATTCAGTTCTTAGGCATATATATTCAGTTTTTACACATATATATTCCCGACGTACACATATATATTCTGTTCTTACACATATATATTCCGTTCTTACACGTATATATTCCGTTCTTACACATATATATTCCGTTATTACGCATATATATTCTTACACATATATTCCGTTCTTACACATATATATTCAGTTCTTACACATATAAATTCCGTTCTGACACATATATATTCCTTTCTTACGCATACATATTCAGTTCTTACGCATATATATTCCTTTCTCATGCAAATATATTCAATTCTTACGCATATATATTCAGTTTTGACGCATATATATTCAGTTCTTACGCATATATGTTCCGTTCTTACACATATATTTTCAGTTCTTACGCATATATATCCAGTTCTTACACATATATATTCAGTTCTTACATATATATATTCAGTTCTTACACATATATATTCAGTTCTTACACACATATATTCACTTCTTACACATATATATTCAGTTCTTACTATACAGTTCTTCCGCATATATATTCAGTTCTTACGCATATATATTCAGTTCTTACACATATATATTCAGTTCTTACGCATATATATTCAGTTCTTACACATATATATTCAGTTCTTACACATATATATTCAGTTCTTACACATATATATTCAGTACTTACACATATATATTCACTTCTTACACATATATATTCCGTTCTTACACATATATATTCAGTTCTTACACATATATATTCAGTTCTTACACATATATATTCAGTTCTTACACATATATATTCAGTTCTTACACATATGTATTCACATCTTACACATATATATTCCGTTCTTACGCATATATATTCATTTCTTACACATATATGTTCAGTTCTTACGCATATATATTCAGTTTTACGCATATATATTCAGTTCTTACGCATATAAATTCCGTTCTTACACATATATATTCCGTTCTTACGCATATATATTCAGTCGCATATATATTCCGTTCTTACACATATATATTCACTTCTTACACATATATATTCCGTTCTTACACATATATGTTCCGTTCTTACGCATATATATTCTTACACATATATTCCGTTCTAACACATATATATTCAGTTCTAACACATATATATTCAGTTCTTACACATATATATTTACTTCTTACACATATATATTCCGTTCTTACACATATATATTCCGTTCTTACGCATATATATTCAGTTCGTACGCATATATATTCCTTTCTTACGCATATATATTCAGTTCTTACGTATATATATTCAGTTCTTACACGTATATATTCCGTTCTAAGTAACACATATATATTCCGTTTTTACACATATATATTCCGTTTTTACACATATATATTCCGTTCTTACAAAAATATATTCCGTACTTACGCGTATATATTCCGTTCTAACACATATATATTCCGTTCTTACACATATATATTCCGTTCTTACACATATATATTCCGACCTTACGCATATATATTCAGTTCTTACGCATATATATTTATTTATTACACATAAATGTTCAGTTCTTACGCATATATATTCAGTTCTTACGCATATATATTCACTTCTTACACATATATATTCCGTTCTTACACATATATATTCCGTTCTTACACATATATATTCAGTTCTTACACATATATATTCCGTTCTTACACATATATATTCAGTTCTTACACATATATATTCCGTTCTTACACATATATATTCCGTTCTTACGCACATATATTCAGTTCTTACGCATATATATTCATTTCTTCCACATATATGTTCAGTACTTAGGCATATATATTCAGTTTTACGCATATATATTCAGTTCTTACACATATATATTCAGTTCTTACACATATATATTCAGTTCTTACACATATATATTCAGTTCTAACACATATATATTCTGTTCTTACACATATATATTCAGTTCTTACAGATATATATTCAGTTCTTACACATAAATATTCAGTTCTTACACTTATATATTCAGTTCTTACACATAATATTCACTTCTTACACATATATATTCCGTTCTTACACATATATATTCCGTTCTTACGCATATATATTCAGTTCTTACGCATATATATTCAGTTCTTACGCATATATATTCAGTTCTTACGCATATATATTCCGTTCATACGCATATATCTTCCGTTCTTACACATATATTCCGTTCTTACGCATATATATTCCGTTCTTTCGCATATATATTCAGTTTGACGCATATATATTCAGTTCTTACGCATATATATTCAGTTCTTACGCATATATATTCAGTTCTTACACATATATATTCCGTTCTTACACATATATATTCACTTTTTACACATATATATTTCGTTCTTACACATATATATATTCAGTTCTTACACATATATATTCCGTTCTTACACATATATATTCAGTTATTTCGCATATATATTCATTTCTTACACATATATGTTCAGTACTTAGGCATATATATTCAGTTTTACGCATATATATTCAGTTCTTACACATATATATTCAGTTCTTACACATATATATTCAGTTCTTACAGATATATATTCAGTTCTTACACATATATATTCAGTTCCTACCGATATATATTCACTTCTTACACATATATATTCCTTTCTTACACATATATATTCAGTTCTTACACATATATATTCATTTCTTACACATAAATATACAGTTCTTACACATATATATTCAGTTCTTACACATATATATTCACTTCTTACACATATATATTCCGTTCTTACACATTTATATTCCGTTCTTACACATATATATTCAGTTCTTACGCATATATATTCAGTTCTTACGCATATATATTCAGTTCTTACGCATATATATTCCGTTCTTACACATATATATTCCGTTCTTACACATATATTCCGTTCTTACGCATATATATTCCGTTCTTTCGCATATATATTCAGTTCTTACATATATATATTCAGATCTTACACATATATATTCACTTCTTACACATATATATTCCGTTTTTACACATATATATTCCGTTCTTACACATATATATTCAGTTCTTACGCATATATATTCAGTTCTTACGCATATATATTCAGTTTTTACACATATATATTCACTTCTTACACATATATATTCCGTTCTTACACATATATTCCGTTCTTACGCAAATATATTCCGTTCTTTCGCATATATATTCAGTTCTTACGCATATATATTCAGTTCTTACGCATATATGTGCAGTTCTTACACATATATATTCAGTTCTTACACATATATATTCCGTTCGTACACATATGTATTCTGTTCTTACACATATATATTCCGTTCTTACACGTATATATTCCGTTCTTACACTTATATATTCAGTTCTTACATATATATATTCAGTTCTTACACTTTTATATTCAGTTCTTACACATATATATTCCATTCTTACACATATATATTCCGTTCTTACACATATATATATTCCGTTCTTACACATATATATTCCGTTCTTACACATATATATTCAGTTCTTACACACATATATTCACTTCTTACACATATATATTCCGTTCTTACACATATATATTCCGTTCTTACACATATATATTCCGTTCTTACACGTAAATATTCCGTTCTTACACTTATATATTCCGTTCTTAGACATATATATTCCGTTCTTAAACGTACATATTCCGTTCTTACACGTACATATTCCGTTCTTACACATATATATTCCGTTCTTACTCATATATATTCCGTTCTAACGCATGTGTATTCAGTTCTTACACATATATTCAGTTCTTACAGATATATATTCAGTTCTTACGCATATATGGTCAGTTCTTACGCATATATATTTTGTTCTTACACATATATATTCCGTTCTTACACCTATATATTCAGTTATTACGCATATCTATTCATTTCTTACACATATATGTTCAGTACTTAGGAATATATATTCAGTTTTACGCATATATATTCAGTTCTTACACATATATATTCAGTACTTACACATATATATTCAGTTCTTACAGATATATATTCAGTTCTTACACATATATATTCAGTTCCTACCCATATATATTCACTTTTTACACTTATATATTCCGTTCTTACACATATATAATCAGTTCTTACACATATATATTCAGTTCTTACACATAAATATTCAGTTCTTACGCATATATATTCCGTTCTTTCGCATATATATTCAGTTTGACGCATATATATTCCGTTCTTACGCATATATATTCAGTTCTTACGCATATATATTCAGTTCTTACGCATATATGTGCAGTTATTACACATATATATTCAGTTCTTACACATATATATTCCGTTCGTACACATATATATTCTGTTCTTACACATATATATTCCGTTCTTACACGTATATATTCCGTTCTTACACATATATATTCCGTTCTAACGCATATATATTCTTACACATATATTCCGTTCTTAAACATATATATTCAGTTTTTACACATATAATATCCGTTCTTATACATATATATTCCGTTCTTACGCATATATATTCAGTTCTTACGCATATATATTCCTTTCTCATGCATATATTCAGTTCTTAGGCATATATATTCAGTTCTTACACATATATATTCCGTTTTTACGCATATATATTCAGTTCTTACACATATATATTCAGTCCTTACATATATATATTCAGTTCTTACACATATATATTCACTTCTTACACATATATATTCCGTTCTTACACATATATATTCCGTTCTTACGCATATATATTCTTACACATATATTCCGTTCTTACACATATATATTCAGTTATAACACATATGTATTCAGTTCTTACACATATATATTCACTTCTTACACATATATATTCATTTCTTACACATATATATTCAGTTCTTACACATATATATTCAGTGTTTACACATATATATTCAGTTCTTACATATATATATTCAGATCTTACACATATATATTCACTTCTTACACATATATATTCCGTTTTTACACATATATATTCCGTTCTTACACATATATATTCATTTCTTACGCATATATATTCAGTTCTTACGCATATATATTCAGTTTTTACAAATATATATTCACTTCTTACACATATATATTCCGTTCTTACACATATATTCCGTTCTTACGCAAATATATTCCGTTCTTTCGCATATATATTCAGTTCTTACGCATATATATTCAGTTCTTACGCATATATGTGCAGTTCTTACACATATATATTCAGTTCTTACACATATATATTCCGTTCGTACACATATATATTCTGTTCTGACACATATATATTCCGTTCTTACACGTATATATTCCGTTCTTACACATATATATTCCGTTCTTACGCATATATATTCTTACACATATATTCCTTTCTTACACATTTATATTCAGTTTTTACACTTATAAATTCCGTTCTTATACATATATATTCCGTTCTTACGCATATATATTCAGTTCTTACGCATATATATTCCTTTCTCATGCATATATATTCAGTTCTTAAGCATATATATTCAGTTGTTACACATATGTATTCAGTTCTTTCGCATATATATTCAGTTCTTACGCATATATATTCAGTTCTTACACATATATATTCAGTTCTTACATATATATATTCAGTTCTTACACATATATATTCAGTTCTTACACATATATTTTCCGTTCTTACACATATATATTCCGTTCTTACACATATATATATTCCGTTCTTACACATATATATTCCGTTCTTACACATATATATTCAGTTCTTACACACATATATTCACTTCTTACACATATATATTCCGTTCTTAAACATATATATTCCGTTCTTACACATATATATTCCGTTCTTACACGTACATATTCCGTTCTTACACTTATATATTCCGTTCTTACACATATATCTTCCGTTCTTACACATATATTCCGTTCTTACGCATATATATTCCGTTCTTTCGCATATATATTCAGTTCTTACGCATATATATTCAGTTCTTACGCATATATAATCAGTTCTTACGCATATATATTCCGTTCTTACGCATATATGTGCAGTTCTTACACATATATATTCCGTTATAACACATATGTATTCAGTTCTTACACATATATATTCACTTCTTACACATATATATTCCGTTCTTACACATATATATTCAGTTCTTACACATATATATTCAGTGTTTACACATATATATTCAGTTCTTACACATATATATTCAGATCTTACACATATATATTCACTTCTTACACATATATATTCCGTTTTTACACATATATATTCCGTTCTTACACATATATATTCAGTTCTTACGCATATATATTCAGTTCTTACGCATATATATTCAGTTTTTACACATATATATTCACTTCTTACACATATATATTCCGTTCTTACACATATATTCCGTTCTTACGCAAATATATTCCGTTCTTTCGCATATATATTCAGTTCTTACGCATATATATTCAGTTCTTACGCATATATGTGCAGTTCTTACACATATATATTCAGTTCTTACACATATATATTCCGTTCGTACACATATATATTCTGTTCTTACACATATATATTCCGTTCTTACACGTATATATTCCGTTCTTACACATATATATTCCGTTCTTACGCATATATATTCTTACACATATATTCCGTTCTTACACATTTATATTCAGTTTTTACACTTATAAATTCCGTTCTTATACATATATATTCCGTTCTTACGCATATATATTCAGTTCTTACGCATATATATTCCTTTCTCATGCATATATATTCAGTTCTTACACATATATATTCAGTTCTTTCGCATATATATTCAGTTCTTACGCATATATATTCAGTTCTTACACATATATATTCAGTTCTTACATATATATATTCAGTTCTTACACATATATATTCAGTTCTTACACATATATTTTCCGTTCTTACACATATATATTCCGTTCTTACACATATATATATTCCGTTCTTACACATATATATTCCGTTCTTACACCTATATATTCAGTTCTTACACACATATATTCACTTCTTACACATATATATTTCGTTCTTAAACATATATATTCCGTTCTTACACATATATATTCCGTTCTTACACGTACATATTCCGTTCTTACACTTATATATTCCGTTCTTACACATATATCTTCCGTTCTTACACATATATTCCGTTCTTACGCATATATATTCCGTTCTTTCGCATATATATTCAGTTTGACGCATATATATTCAGTTCTTACGCATATATATTCCGTTCTTACGCATATATGTGCAGTTCTTACACATATATATTCCGTTCTTACACATATATATTCACTTCTTACAAATATATATTCCGTTCTTACACATATATATATTCAGTTCTTACACATATATATTCCGTTCTTTCATATATATTCAGTTATTACACATATATATTCATTTCTTACACATATATGTTCAGTACTTATGCATATATATTCAGTTTTACGCATATATATTCAATTCTTACACATATACATTGAGTTCTTACACATATATATTCAGTTCTTACAGATATATATTCAGTTCTTACACATATATATTCAGTTCCTACCCATATATATTCACTTCTTACACATATATATTCCGTTCTTACACATATATATTCAGTTCTTACACATATATATTCAGTTCTTACACATAAATATTCAGTTCTTACACATATATATTCAGTTCTTACGCATATATATTCCGTTCTTTCGCATATATATTCAGTTTGACGCATATATATTCAGTTCTTACGCATATATATTCCGTTCTTACGCATATATATTCAGTTCTTACGCATATATATTCATTTCTTACAACATATATGTTCAGTACTTAGGCATATATATTTAGTGTTACGCATATATATTCAGTTCTTACACATATATATTCAGTTCTTACACATATATATTCAGTTCTTACACATATATATTCAGTTCTAACACATATATATTCAGTTCTTCACACATATATTCACTTCTTACACATATATATCCGTTCTTACACATATATATTCAGTTCTTACACATATATATTCAGTTCTTCGAATAAATATTCAGTTCTTACACATATATATTCAGTTCTTACACATATGTATTCACTTCTTACACATATATATTCCATTCATACACATATATATTCCGTTCTTACACATATATATTCAGTTCTTACGCATATATATTCAGTTCTTACGCATATATATTCAGTTCTTACGCATATATATTCCGTTCTTACGCATATATATTCCGTTCTTTCGCATATATATTCAGTTTGACGCATATATATTCAGTTCTTACGCATATATATTCAGTTCTTACGCATATATGTGCAGTTCTTACACATATATATTCCGTTCTTACACATATATATTCACTTCTTACACATATATATTCCGTTCTTACACATATATATATTCAGTTCTTACACATATATATTCCGTTCTTACACATATATATTCAGTTATTACGCATATATATTCATTTCTTACACATATATGTTCAGTACTTAGGCATATATATTCAGTTTTACGCATATATATTCAGTTCTTACACATATATATTCAGTTCTTACACATATATATTCAGTTCTTACAGATATATATTCAGTTCTTACACATATATATACAGTTCCTACCCATATATATTCACTTCTTACACATATATATTCCGTTCTTACACAAATATATTCAGTTCTTACACATATATTTCAGTTCTTACACATAAATATTCAGTTCTTACACATATATATTCAGTTCTTACACATATATATTCACTTCTTACACATATATATTCCATTCTTACACATATATATTCCGTTCTTACACATATATATTCAGTTCTTACGCATATATATTCAGATCTTACGCATATATTCAGTTCTTACGCATATATATTCCGTTCTTACACATATATATTCCGTTCTTACACATATATTCCGTTCTTACGCATATATATTCCGTTCTTTCGCATATATATTCAGTTTGATGCATATATATTCAGTTCTTACGCATATATATTCGTTCTTACGCATATATATTCAGTTTTTACGCATATATGTGCAGTTCTTACACATATATATTCCGTTCGTACACATATATATTCTGTTCTTACACATATATATTCCGTTCTTACACGTATATATTCCGTTCTTACACATATATATTCCGTTCTTACGCATATATATTCTTACACATATATTCCGTTCTTACACATATATAATCAGTTTTGACACATATAAATTCCGTTCTTATACATATATATTCCGTTCTTACGCATATATATTCAGTTCTTACGCATATATATTCCTTTCTCATGCATATATATTCAGTCTTACGCATATATATTCAGTTCTTACACATATATATTCAGTTCTTTCGCATATATATTCAGTTCATACGCATATATATTCAGTTCTTACACATAAATATTCAGTTCTTACACATATATATTCCGTTCTTACGCATATATTTCTTACACATATATTCCGTTCTTACACATATATATTCAGTTCTAACACATATATATTCAGTTTTACACATATATATTCACTTCTTACACATATATATTCAGTTCTTACACATATATATTCAGTTTTTACACATATATATTCACTTCTTACACATATATATTTAGTTCTTACACATATATATATTCACTTCTTCCACATATATATTCCGTTTTTACACATATATATTCCGTTCTTACACATATATATTCAGTTCTTACGCATATATATTCAGTTCTTACGCATATATATTCAGTTTTTACACATATATATTCACTTCTTACACATATATATTCCCACTTCTTACACATATATATTCCGTTCTTACTCATGGATTTCGTTCTTACGCATATATATTCCGTTCTCTCGCATATATATTCCGTTTTTACACATATATATTCCGTTCTTACACATATATATTCAGTTCTTACGCATATATATTCAGTTCTTACGCATATATATTCAGTTTTTACAGATATATATTCACTTCTTACACATATATATTCCGTTCTTACTCATATATTCCGTTCTTACGCATATATATTCCGTTCTCTCGCATATATATTCAGTTCTTATGCATATATATTCAGTTTTACGCATATATATTCAGTTCTTACACATATACATTGAGTTCTTACACATATATATTCAGTTCTTACAGATATATATTCAGTTCTTACACATATATATTCAGTTCCTACCCATATATATTCACTTCTTACACATATATATTCCGTTCTTACACATATATATTCAGTTCTTACACATATATATTCAGTTCTTACACATAAATATTCAGTTCTTACACATATATATTCAGTTCTTACACATATATATTCACTATTTACACATATATATTCCGTTCTTACACATATATATTCCGTTCTTACACATATATATTCAGTTCTTACGCATATATATTGAGTTCTTACGCATATATATTCAGTTCTTACGCCATATATATTCCGTTCCTTACACATATATATTCCGTTCTTACACATATATTCCGTTCTTACGGATATATATTCCGTCTTTCGCCATATATATTCAGTTTGACGCATATATATTCAGTTCTTACGCATATATATTCCGTTCTTACGCATATATATTCAGTTCTTACGCATATATATTCATTTCTTACACATATATGTTCAAGTACTTAGGCATATATATTTAGTTTTACGCATGTATATTCAGTTCTTACACATATATGTTCAGTTCCTACACATATTATTCAGTTCTTACACATATATATTCAGTTCTAACACATATATATTCAGTTTTTACACACATATATTCACTTCTTACACATATATATTCCTTTCTTACACATATATATTCAGTTCTTACACATATATATTCAGTTCTTCGAATAAATATTCAGTTCTTACACATATATATTCAGTTCTTACACATATGTATTCACTTCTTACACATATATATTCCGTTCTTACACATATATATTCCGTTATTACACATATATATTCAGTTCTTACGCATATATATTCAGTTTTTACGCATATATATTCAGTTCTTACGCATATATATTCCGTTCTTACGCATATATATTCCGTTCTTTCGCATATATATTCAGTTTGACGCATATATATTCAGTTCTTACGCATATATATTCAGTTCTTACGCATATATATTCAGTTCTTACGCATATAAGTGCAGTTCTTACACATATATATTCCGTTCTTACACATATATATTCACTTCTTACACATATATATTCCGTTCTTACACATATATATATTCAGTTCTTACACATATATATTCCGTTCTTACACATATATATTCAGTTATTACGCATATATATTCATTTCTTACACATATATGTTCAGTACTTAGGCATATATATTCAGTTTTACGCATATATATTCAGTTCTTACTCATATATATTCAGTTCTTACACATATATATTCAGTTCTTACAGATATATATTCAGTTCTTACACATATATATTCAGTTCCTACCCATATATATTCACTTCTTACACATATAAATTCCGTTCTTATACATATATATTCCGTTCTTACCCATATATATTCAGTTCTTACGCATATATATTCCTTTCTCATGCATATATATTCAGTTCTTACGCATATATATTCAGTTCTTACACATATATATTCAGTTCTTTCGCATATATATTCAGTTCATACGCATATATATTCAGTTCTTACACATAAATATTCAGTTCTTACATATATATATTCAGTTCTTACACATATATATTCACTTCTTACACATATATATGCCGTTCTTACACATATATATTCCGTTCTTACGCATATATATTCTTACACATATATTCCGTTCTTACACATATATATTCAGTTCTAACACATATATATTCAGTTCTTACACATATATATTCACTTCTTACACATATATATTCAGTTCTTACGAATATATATTCAGTTTTTACACATATATATTCACTTCTTACACATATATATGTAGTTCTTACACATATATATATTCACTTCTTACACATATATATTCCGTTTTTACACATATATATTCCGTTCTTACACATATATATTCAGTTCTTACGCATATATATTCAGTTCTTACGCATATATATTCAGTTTTTACACATATATATTCACTTCTTACACATATATATTCCGTTCTTACTCATATATTCCGTTCTTACGCATATATATTCCGTTCTCTCGCATATATATTCAGTTCTTACGCATATAAATTCAGTTCTTACGCATATATGTGCAGTTCTTACACATATATATTCAGTTCTTACACATATATATTCAGTTCGTACACATATATATTCTGTTCTTACACATATATATTCCGTTCTTACACGTATATATTCCGTTCTTACACATATATATTCCTTTCTTACGCATATATATTCTTACACATATATTCCGTTCTTACACATATATATTCAGTTTTTACACATATAAATTCCGTTCTTATACATATATATTCCGTTCTTACGCATATATATTCAGATCTTACGCATATATATTCCATTCTCATGCATATATATTCAGTTCTTACGCATATATATTCAGTTCTTACACATATATATTCAGTTCTTACATATATATATTCAGTTCTTACACATATATATTCAGTTCTTACACATATATATTCCGTTCTTACACATATATATTCCGTTCTTACACATATATATATTCCGTTCTTACACATATATATTCCGTTCTTACACATATATATTCAGTTCTTACACACATATATTCACTTCTTACACATATATATTCCATTCTTACACATATATATTCCGTTCTTACACATATATATTCCGTTCTTACACGTAAATATTCCGTTCTTACACTTATATATTCCGTTCTTACACATATATATTCCGTTCTTACACGTACATATTCCGTTCTTACACGTACATATTCCGTTCTTACACATAAATATTCCGTTCTTACTCATATATATTCCGTTCTTACGCATATGTATTCAGTTCTTACATATATATTCAGTTCTTACAGATATATATTCAGTTCTTACGCATATATATTCAGTTCTTACGCATATATATTCAGTTCTTACGCATATATATTCAGTTCTTACGCATATATATTCAGTTCTTACGCATATAAGTGCAGTTCTTACACATATATATTCCGTTCTTACACATATATATTCACTTCTTACACATATATATTCCGTTCTTACACATATATATATTCAGTTCTTACACATATATATTCCGTTCTTACACATATATATTCAGTTATTACGCATATATATTCATTTCTTACACATATATGTTCAGTACTTAGGCATATATATTCAGTTTTACGCATATATATTCAGTTCTTACACATATATATTCAGTTCTTACACATATATATTCAGTTCTTACAGATATATATTCAGTTCTTACACATATATATTCAGTTCCTACCCATATATATTCACTTCTTACACATATAAATTCCGTCCTTATACATATATATTCCGTTCTTACGCATATATATTCAGTTCTTACGCATATATATTCCTTTCTCATGCATATATATTCAGTTCTTACGCATATATATTCAGTTCTTACACATATATATTCAGTTCTTTCGCATATATATTCAGTTCATACGCATATATATTCAGTTCTTACACATAAATATTCAGTTCTTACATATATATATTCAGTTCTTACACATATATATTCACTTCTTACACATATATATGCCGTTCTTACACATATATATTCCGTTCTTACGCATATATATTCTTACACATATATTCCGTTCTTACACATATATATTCAGTTCTAACACATATATATTCAGTTCTTACACATATATATTCACTTCTTACACATATATATTCAGTTCTTACGAATATATATTCAGTTTTTACACATATATATTCACTTCTTACACATATATATTTAGTTCTTACACATATATATATTCACTTCTTACACATATATATTCCGTTTTTACACATATATATTCCGTTCTTACACATATATATTCAGTTCTTACGCATATATATTCAGTTCTTACGCATATATATTCAGTTTTTACACATATATATTCACTTCTTACACATATATATTCCGTTCTTACTCATATATTCCGTTCTTACGCATATATATTCCGTTCTCTCGCATATATATTCAGTTCTTACGCATATAAATTCAGTTCTTACGCATATATGTGCAGTTCTTACACATATATATTCAGTTCTTACACATATATATTCCGTTCGTACACATATATATTCTGTTCTTACACATATATATTCCGTTCTTACACGTATATATTCCGTTCTTACACATATATATTCCGTTCTTACGCATATATATTCTTACACATATATTCCGTTCTTACACATATATATTCAGTTTTTACACATATAAATTCCGTTCTTATACATATATATTCCGTTCTTACGCATATATATTCAGATCTTACGCATATATATTCCATTCTCATGCATATATATTCAGTTCTTACGCATATATATTCAGTTCTTACACATATATATTCAGTTCTTACATATATATATTCAGTTCTTACACATATATATTCAGTTCTTACACATATATATTCCGTTCTTACACATATATATTCCGTTCTTACACATATATATATTCCGTTCTTACACATATATATTCCGTTCTTACACATATATATTCAGTTCTTACACACATATATTCACTTCTTACACATATATATTCCATTCTTACACATATATATTCCGTTCTTACACATATATATTCCGTTCTTACACGTAAATATTCCGTTCTTACACTTATATATTCCGTTCTTACACATATATATTCCGTTCTTACACGTACATATTCCGTTCTTACACGTACATATTCCGTTCTTACACATATATATTCCGTTCTTACTCTTATATATTCCGTTCTTACGCATATGTATTCAGTTCTTACACATATATTCAGTTCTTACAGATATATATTCAGTTCTTACGCATATATATTCAGTTCTTACGCATATATATTCAGTTCTTACGCATATATATTCATTTCTTACACATATATCTTCAGTTCTTACACATATATATTCCGTTCTTACACGTACATATTCCGTTCTTACACATATATATTCACTTATTACACATATATATTCATTTCTTACACATAAATATTCCGTTCTTACACATATATACACATATATCTTCCGTTCTTACACATATATATTCCGTTCTTACACGTACATATTCCGTTCTTACACATATATATTCCGTTCTAACACATATATATTCAGTTCTTACACATATACATTCAGTTCTTACGTATATATATTCAGTTCTTGCACATATATATTCACTTCTTACACATATATATTCCGTTCTTACACATATTTATTCCGTTCTTACACATATATATTCCGTTCTTACACATATATATTCAGTTCTTACACATATATATTCACTTCTTACACATATTATATTCCGTTCTTACAAATATATATTCCGTTCTTACACGTACATATTCCGTTCTTACACATATATATTCCGTTCTTACACATATATATTCCGTTCTTACGAATATATATTCAGTTCTTACGCATATATATTCAGTTCTTACACGTATATATTCATTTCTTACATATATATGTTCAGTTCTTACACATATATATTCCGTTCTTACACGTACATATTCCGTTCTTACACATATATTTTCCGTTCTTACACATATATATTCAGTTCTTAAACATATATATTCACTTCTTACATATATATATTCCGTTCTTACACATATATATTCCGTTCTTACACATATATATGCAGTTCTTACGCATATATATTCAGTTCTTACGCATATATATTCAGTTCTTAAGCATATATATTCCGTTCTTACACATATATCTTCCGTTCTTACACATATATTCCGTTCTTACGCATATATATTCCGTTCTTTCGCATATATATTCAGTTTGACGCATATATAGTCAGTTCTTACGCATATATAGTCAGTTCTTACGCATATATAGTCAGTTCTGACGCATATATGTGCAGTTCTTACACATATATATTCCGTTCTTACACATATATATTCACTTCTTACACATATATATTCCGTTCTTACACATATATACACATATATCTTCCGTTCTTACACATATATATTCCATTCTTACACGTACATATTCCAATCTTACACATATATATTCCGTTCTAACACATATATATTGAGTTCTTACACATATATATTCACTTCTTACACATATATATTCCGTTCTTACACATATATATTCCGTTCTTACACATATATATTCCGTTCTTACAAATATATATTCAGGTCTTACGCATATATATTCAGTTCTTACGCATATATATTCAGTACTAACGCATATATATTCAGTTCTTACGCATATATATTCAGTTCTTACGCATATATATTCAGTTCTTACACATATATATTCAGTTCTTACACATATATATTCAGGTCTTACACATATACATTCCGTTTTTACACATATATATTGCGTTCTTATACATATATATTCTGTTCTTACACATATATATTCCGTTCTTACACGTATATATTCCGTTCTTACACATATATATTCACTTCTTACACATATATATTCCGTTCTTACACATATATATATTCAGTTCTTACACATATATATTCCGTTCTTACACATACATATTCAGTTTTACGCATATATATTCAGTTCTTACACATATATATTCAGTTCTTACACATATATATTCAGTTCTTACAGATATATATTCAGTTCTTACACATATATATTCAGTTCCTACCCATATATATTCACTTCTTACACATATATATTCCGTTCTTACACATATATTCAGTTCTTACACATATATATTCAGTTCTTACACATAAATATTCAGTTCTTACACATATATAGTCAGTTCTTACACATATATATTCACTTCTTACACATATATATTCCGTTCTTACACATATATATTCCGTTCTTACACATATATATTCAGTTCTTACGCATATATATTCAGTTCTTACACATATATATTCAGTTCTTACAGATATATATTCAGTTCTTACACATATATATTCAGTTCCTACCCATATATATTCACTTCTTACACATATATATTCCGTTCTTACACATATATATTCAGTTCTTACACATATATATTCAGTTCTTACACATAAATATTCAGTTCTTACACATATATATTCAGTTCTTACACATATATATTCACTTCTTACACATATATATTCCGTTCTTACACATATATATTCCGTTCTTACACATATATATTCAGTTCTTACGCATATATATTCAGTTCTTACGCATATATATTCCGTTCTTACGCATATATATTCCGTTCTTACACATATATTCCGTTCTTACGCATATATATTCCGTTCTTTCGCATATATATTCAGTTTGACGCATATATATTCAGTTCTTACGCATATATATTCAGTTCTTACGCATATATATTCAGTTCTTACGCATATATGAGCAGTTATTACACATATATATTCAGTTCTTACACATATACAT
>JAWPHD010024831.1:0-18088 GCA_037043455.1 Cyrtodaria siliqua | reverse complement strand
ACAACTTTATGATAATAATATTTCAAAAATTCTTGCAAGCAATTCATTGGTCTTTCATTTTTCCATTTTTCCATAGAGATTACATCTAGCGAGTAATGTTGAAGAAGAACACCAAATATTAGAACCAGGTTAAATACACATAATCCGCCTTGAAAGATAGCGCTAAAATTTGATGTTCTTCTTCAACATCTCTAAACGTAACTCGCTAGATGTAACCTTTATGACAAGATGAAAAGCCAAGGCATTGCAAGAAACAACATTTTATGAGATAATATTATTATAAAGAGTGATACAGATTGCTGAAAACTGATCAAATCAGACAAATGAAAAATGAAATAAAGAAAGTGAGTGTGTTTTTAAACCAGCGTAGTAGATTCTTTATCACCGAAAAACAAAAAAGTTATACACTTTCTATCATGGCTTTTAAAAAACGGTAAACTATTATTCAAATTATTAATTAAAGGTAACACTGTTTGTTTTTTGTAGAGCCGATACGCATTAAATGCTCGATAATCCGTATATCGATAGATACAGGTAGACACGACAACAATATTTGTGAATACAGCATTATTTCTTAACCATATAACATTAAAACCCTGTTAAAGCATGCCAACTTACTTGCATGTCTCCTCACTTTTAGCTTGCACCATGGTCATCAATTCAGGTAGGTTCACACATTCAGGTGCCTGTACGAGGTTACATACGCCGGTTGATTCAGGGTCAGGGACACATATGTCATCAGTCCTAGTGTCAGTGTTGCATAACTGCGAGACCAGCATGTGCACATACTCAACCGAGCCATTAATCGAGTCCAAAAACTCCTGCGATACTTCAGTTTCCCATTCCATATCCTCCAAAGATGTCTGCATTGAGTCTACAAATCTGAGAAGAAGTAGGAAGATGTTAGTTGTTGTTTTAATGGCCAATCACCGTTTAACACATTACAATACCAAAATGTTGCTATAATTGGCCAATCATCATTTTACAAATTACAATACAAAACTGCTGCTTTAATTGGTCAACCACTGTTTTACACATTACAATACCAAACTGTTGATTTAATTGGCCAATCACTGTTTTACAAATTACAATACAAAACTGCTGCTTTAATTGGTCAACCACTGTTTTACACATTACAATACCAAACTGTTGCTTTAATTGGCCAATCACTGTTTTACAAATTACAATACAAACTGTTGCTTTATTTGATCAATCACCATTTAACACATTACAATACTAAACTGTTGCTTTGTTTACCAATCACTGTTTTATACAATGCAATACCAAACTGTTGTTGTTGTTTTGTGGCCAATAACTGTTTTACACATTACACTACTAAACTGTTGCTTTGATTGGCCAATCAATGTTTTACACATTACAATACCAAACTGTTGCTTTAACTGACCAATCACTGTTTTACACATTACAATACAAAACTGATTCTTTCATTGGCCAATCACTGTTTTATACAATGCAATACCAAACTGTTGTTGTTGTTTTGTGGCCAATCACTGTTTTACACATTACACTACTAAACTGTTGCTTTGATTGGCCAATCAATGTTATACACATTACAATACCAAACTGTTGCTTTAACTGACCAATCACTGTTTTACACATTACAATACAAAACTGATTCTTTCATTGGCAAATCACTGTTTTACACATAACAATACCAAACTGTTGCTTTAATTGACCAATCACTGTTTTACACATTACAATACCAAACTGCAGCTTTTTTGGCCAATCACTGTTTTACACATTTCAATACCAAACTGTTGCTTTTTTGGCCAATCACTGTTTTACACATTACAATACCGAACTGCTGCTTTTTTTGGACAATCACTATTTTACACATTACAATACCATCTGCTGCTTTTTTTGGACAATCACTATTTTACACATAACAATACCAAACTGTTGCTTTTTTCGCCAATCATTGTTTTACACATACCAAACTGCTGCTTTTTTTGGACAATCACTGTTTTACACATAACAATACCAAACTGTTTCTTTAATTGGCCAATCACTGTTTTACACATAACAGTACCAAACTGTTTCTTTAATTGGCCAATCACTGTTTTACACATTACAATACCAAACTGTTGCTTTAATTGGCCAATCATTGTTTTACAAATTTCAATACTGAACTGTTGCTTTAATTGATCAATCAATGTTTTACACATTACAATACCAAACTGTTGCTTTGTTGACCAATCACTGTTTTACACATGACAATACCAAACTGTTGCTTTGTTGACCAATCACTTTTTTACACATTACAATACCAAACTGTTGTTGTTGTTTTTTGGCCAACCACTGTTTTACACATAACAATATCAAACTGTTGCTTTAATTGGCCAATCACTGTTTTACACATTACAATACTAAAGTGTTGCTTTAATTGGCCAATCACTGTTTTACAAATTACAATACCAAACTGTTGCTTTTTTTATTGGCCAATCACTGTTTTACACATTACAAAACAAAATTGTTGCTTTGATTGGTCAATCACTGTTTTACTCATAACATTACCAAACTGTTGCTTTAATTAGCCAATCACTGTTTTTACACATTACAATAAGGCACAAGAAGGTAATTCTATTAAATATGTTGTAATTATACAAAGAAGAACCAGTTTCCTTTATTTGCAAACGTTGTTCATTAACCAAATGCTGTATGGTGGCTATGTGTGTAAAACAGAAACAAGAGGCCCAAGAGGGCCTGTGGACGCTCTACTGGCTCAAGATAAAGTTTATGTATAAGGGGCCATAAGTCTTTCAAAAATCATTCAACCAGAACATGGCAATGATAGGTGCAACTAGGCTTAGTACTGATCATCTGCACCAAGATTCGCTGAAATCTGGCAAAGAGTTCAGAAGAGACTAATCTGGACAAAATTTGTGTATTAAAACATTTAAAGGCTCACAACTCTGCCAAAAATCATTCAAACGATATATGGCGATGATATGCACAACTAGGCTTGATACTGACCATCCTTGTCAAGTTTCGTCTGTATCCAGCCAGGGGTTCAGGAGAACTAGCCCAGAAAAAAATTGTGGTATCAAATCCTTTAAAAGGCCACAACTCTGCCAAATATTTGTAAACCGAAACGTGACGATGACATGCACTTGGTGCTGATTGTCCCTGCAAAGTTTCATTGAAATCTGGCAAGGGGTTCAAGAGAACTAGTCAGAACAAAGTTTGTGTATTAAAACCTTTAAAGGGCTATAACTCCACCAAAATCATTCAACTGGAACACAGTGACTATGTACAACTAGGCTTGGTACTGATCATCCCTGCAAATTTTCAATGAAATCCGGCCAAATGAAATCCGTCTTAAAGAGGCACTACCTATATCTACAGGATTTTTAATGTAAAATATTAAATACTCAATATTACTGCATTTATATGTATGAAAAGCTATTTTATGAGTATTCTAAGAAGCAACAAGGTTCTTATTCCAGTTCTGTAAATTATTAATTATGATCAAAACAATATCTTGAATAAAATGCTGCCCAGCCGTTTATTCCTGCCGGAGAACTACGAGATTTTACGATTTTATCGGACATGCGCAATGCCATTCAGTTCAACGAAAACAAACTACTCGGGGCAGTTCCGATAGTAAACAAATCGATCGGAACTGGTCGCCAATCCGACGAGGCAGTTCCGATTGTAAACGAATAAGATCGGAAAATCTCCGTAATCGGCTTGTCCAAAACAATTACGAATACATTTTCAAAAATCCCATCTTTTCTATCCTGTTTTCCCCCAGCAAAACGCATATTACATGGGGTGAAATTATTGCCGTTTACCTTTTTCATAGTCCTCTTTACAATCAAGTAAAGTTTGTATCAATTGGTGGACAAAAAGATAAAGGTACAGCATCTTTAATGAGGCCAAGATATAGCATATTTCAGAAAACCAAGGGCCATAACTCCGATGTAAATGGTCCAATCGGGATGTTTTTCGAACTTGTCCAAGCTTTCATTGATATTAACAATCAGGTAAAGTTTCTTAAAGATCGGATGAAAGATGAAGGCCTTATCGTCTTAACGAGGCAAATTATAGGATTTTTAACTAAATCATGGGCCATAACTCTACTGTTACTAGTCCGATCTGGCTGGTTTTCGAACTTGACAGAGCTGTCATTGATATTAACACTCTAGTAATGTTTCATGAAGATCGCATGAAAAATGAAGGCACTATCATCTTAACGAGACAAAGTATAGCATTTTTAACTAAATCAAGGACCATAACTCATCTGGAAGGCCCTATCGAATTAACGAGGCAAAATATAGCATTTTTAACTAAATCAAGGGCCATAACTCATCTGTTACTGGTCCGATCTGGCTGGTTTTCGAAAAACTGTCTGAGCTGTCATTGAAATAAACAATCAGGTAAAGTTTTGTAGAGATCAGATGAAAGATGAAGGCCCTATCGAATTAACGAGGCAAAATATAGCATTTTTAACTAAATCAAGGGCCATAACTCCGCTGTTACTGGTCCGATCTGGCTGATCTTCGAAATGTCCGAGCTTTCATTTATATAAACAATCTGGTAAAGTTTGGTAAAGATGGAATGAAAGAAAAAGGCCCTATCGTCTTAGCGAGGCAAAATATAGCATTTTTAACTAAATCAAGGGCCATAACTCTGCTGTTAATGGTCCAATCCAGCTAGTTTTCAAACTTGTTGCTAGCTCTCATTTATATAAACAATCTGGTAAAGTTTGGTAAAGATTGGATGAAAGATGAAGGCCCTATCATCTTATTGAGGCAAAATATAGCAATTTTAACTAAATCAAGGGCAATAACTCTATTGTTAATCGTCCGATCTAGCTGGTTTTAGAAACTGTCCGAGCTTTCATTGATATTAACATTCTGTGCAAGTTTGGTAAAGATCAAATAATAAATGAATGTGCTAGAGAGTTCACAAGGCAGAAAATTGCATTTTTCAGAAAAAACAAGGGCCATAACTCTGGTGTTACTGAACCAATTTAGCTGATTTTCTAACTTGTCCAAGCTATCACTGGTATTAACAATCTGTGCAAGTTTGGTAACGATCAAATAATAAATGAGGGTGTTAGAGCGTTCACAAGGCAGAAAATGGCGATTTTCAGAAAAAAACAAGGGCCATAACTCTGGTGTTACTGATCCGATTTGGCTGGTTTTTGAGCTTGTCCGAGCTTTCATTGATATTAACAATCTGTGCAAGTTTGGTAAAGTTCAAATAATAAATGAAGGTGCTAGAGTGTTCACAAGGCTTAATATGGCATTTTTCAGCAAAACAAGGGCCATAACTCTGGTGAAATTTATCCGATCCGGCTGGTTTTCGAACTTGTCCGAGCTTTCATTGATATAAAGACACTGGCAAACTTTCATAAAGATTTGATAATAATGAAGGCCCTAGAGTGTTCACAAGGCAAAAGTTAACAGACGGACGGACGGACGACGGACGACGGACAACTCGCCATCCCATAAGCTCTGCTGGCCTTCGGCCAGTAGAGCTAAAAAACAAAAAAATTATGAGAAACTAGAACTATCACTGAAGGTGATGAATACCCCCGCTTTTTTGCTATAGTCAATGAGGATAGGCAAAATCAAGAAGATTAAATGTCTAAAATATCTGTTAATTTTTAATGTGAAAAAAAATCTAAGTAAAACAAAGGTCCATAATTCTGTAAAAAAAAAAATACGGAATCAAAAAAAAATATTAATGCCGAGACACATCATATCATCACATGTGAAATGTATGTCAAGTGTAATAACACTCCATGAAAACTTTTTAAGTGAAAGTCACATAAAGTTCATTATAGAGTGAAAAATTCTAAGTCAAATAAAGGGCCATAATTCTGTAATAAATTAGGCACCTACAATGTGTGATGTAGAGGTACATAAGGTCATCTGTTGTTATGTGTACATGAAGTTTGGGAACAATCA
Source organism: Cyrtodaria siliqua (assembly GCA_037043455.1). NCBI lineage: Eukaryota > Metazoa > Mollusca > Bivalvia > Adapedonta > Hiatellidae > Cyrtodaria > Cyrtodaria siliqua. Next base: position 12,149 of record JAWPHD010024831.1, on the reverse strand, counting down.
ATTCAAAAATATTTGAGAAAAATATGTGTTAACAGGTCATTACATAATGATATTGTGGAAAATTCGAAGTCAAACAAAGGGCCGTAATTCTCTAATAAATTAGGCAATCAATGATGGGTAATGTATAGGGACATAAGGTCATCAGTTGTTATGTGAACATGATGTTTGGGAACAATCCATTCAAAAGTGCTTGAGATATGCAAGTATTAAAAAATGTGTTACGGGACGCGATGCGACTCGACATTACAGACAACGTAATATAGCCCTCACTTCACTTTGTGAAAGCGGGGGTATAAAAATATAAGATTTTAAAAGCATTTACGTAACTTTAACCCATAAAATAAAACAACATTAGTATACAATATAAACCTCAGAAGGTATTGAACTACAGGTATGATGTGTGTATGCACAGTTAATACACACCATAGGACATGCAAGCCTGCTGAATGGTGAATATTTGCCATTATCACGGTTGATATCAGGCGGCAACGCATCAACTTAGCCGCGGGTAATTTCCACTACAAAATTGATCACGCTTGTCACTTGTAATTAGTGTTGGTTCTTGTTTTCAATTCTGAGATATTAACAAGAGCTGTTGGAGAACAGCGCAGCTCGACTATTCGATTTTTCAGAGAATAATAAATTATATAGCTAGTATATACCATCAGAAAACAAGGCTAAGGGGGGGTTTACATAGCTATATGTGTAAGAACAGACCAAAAACAATACAGAAATATGTAGAAAAACTAAAAAAAACACACAGAAAACGTGTTTCGAGTGGGTGTGTGGGGTGGGTGGGACGGACGTGGGGGGATGGGGATGGTGGGGGCGGCAACATAGCTATATGTGTAAGAAGTGACCAAAAATAACACAGAAATATGTAAAAAAATAAAGTTTCCAGTGGGGTTTGATGGGTGGGGGGACAAACATGCAACATAGCTATATATGTATAACGGGAGGGCAACATAGCTATATGTGTAAGAATTTACCAAAACAACAAAGAAATTTGTAAAATAAAAAAAGTTTCGATGGGGTGGGGTGGGTGGGGGAAAACATAGCTATATATGTGTATGTGTAAGAATTGACCAAAACAACACAGAAATATGTAAAAAAAATAAAAAAATATTATTCCAGTTTCGAGTGGGGGGTGGGGAGGGGAGAGGGGAAGGAGGCTACATAGCTATACATGTGTAAGAAGTGACAAAAACAACACAGAAATATGTAGAAAAAAAAAAAAAAAAGAATATTGAGTTTTTAGTGAGGAGAGGGGAGAGGGGTGGAGGGGGCGGGTGGAGGGGAGAGGCAGGGTTGGAGACAACATATGTGTAAGAAGGTATGTGTAAGAAATGACAAATATGTAAAAAAAAAAAATGAGTGAGGGAGGTGGTGGTGGTAAGGCAACATATATGTGTAAGAACGTATGTGTAAGAACTGACTAAAAACAACCCAGAAATAAAAAAATAATAGAAATGTGTCCATAGGACACGGATGCATAAGTTACTAGAACTATGAATTTGCCAAAAAAATGATAAGTTACAAGTGGGAGAAGCAGTGGTGAATGCATAAAATAATAGATATACAATACAATTATATGTGTTCAAAGTCAGTATATGCAACAATAAATTTGTATATGGAAAGTATTTACATGTATAAGATAACTCACTGTCCCATCATATTTCAGAGCACTGTCACCATAACATTTGAGAAGGTGAACCAGTGAATGGTCAGAGAAATATGTAGGAAAACACTGGCAATTGGCTTTTCATCCCGCTTTGTGTGGAAGGCTAGGTCTAATGTGGAGCCACTGATATGGGTATAGTTGTATTGGACCGTTTCAAAAGTTATTGAGCGGAAAAGGGGTCATAACTCCTTCAGAAATTGACTGATGTTGACCTAAATCGAACTTGGTCTGTATTTTTTAATTACACAGCTACACACCAAATATTAATTACAAACATGGACCCTTTCAAAAGTTATTGAGCGGAAACCAATTTGTTGCAGAAAACTAAGTTGAAAAGGGGCCGCAACTCCTGCATAAAATGAGCAACGTTGACCGAAATCGAACTTGACCTGTATTTCATAATTACACAGCTACACACCAAATATTAATTACAAACATGGACCCTTTCAAAAGTTATTGAGCGTTACCAATTCGGAAGGGATGGAAAGACGGAAGGGATAGCAACATATATGTGTAAGAAGCTATGTGTAAGAATTGACTAAAACAACACAGAAATATGTAAAAAAAAAAAATGGGTGTGGAGGGGTGGGGGGAGTGTGGAGGGAGAGAGTGGGTAGCAGAGGAGGGAGCCAATGCCCCAATATGGATGAAGTATGAATAAGATGCATAATGCTATAACAAATCCCAAACCAAAATTATATATACATGCTTACATGCAAACCTAGATCTGCATTTATTGCACATTTTATGGGTCATCACAATTTGGGTTCCATGGGAGCCCAGAATTTGCAGAAGACAAAATTACTTATCCAACCCTTTACAACATACTATAAGGAAACCAATTCCCAAATTTAGTTCAGCTAGGACAAGAAATGTAAGAGATATAGACCTGTAAACACAGCTTACATGCAAAATTTGATGTGAAATAGACACATTTTAAGGGCTATCAAAATGTGGGTTCCATGGGAGCCCAGGAGTTACAGGAACCAAAATTACTTAAGCAGCCCTTAAGATAATGCTATAAGTAAGCTCATGGCCAAATTTGGTTGTGCTAGGGCGAAGAAATGTAAGAGATATAGACTTGTAAACACAGCTTACACGCAAAATTTGATGTGAAATGGGACACATTTTATGGGCTATCATAATTTCGGTTCCATGGGTTGTGCTAGGATAAGAAATGTAAGAGATATAGACTTGTAAACACAGCTTACAGGCAAACCTTGATGTGGGACGCCGATGCCGGGGTGATTACATAAGCTCTCTTATTCTTCGAATAGTCAAGCTAAAAAACTGACACAGTCTGACAAGCTGTAATTTCAATGCCATTGAATTAAGATTTCATTTTTACATCGAATATTCAGCCAATGCTTCAAAATGGCTATGAACACAAAGCAGTCTTCCCTGAAGTACACTTGTCCTGAATGTCTTACACAAGAACTTACATTTTACGAGGAGTTTGTTCCCAAGTGGTGGTGTGTGTTATACACGAGTGTATTTTAGGCAGATAAATATGGCAGGCTACTTGTATGTTTATTAACTGTTCAGCTTTGATATTCGTGTTTCATATAACATACTGCAGGATTGATTTTTATACATCCAATCAGTAATAACTACATATTAATCCTGTAATGAGAAAATGTCTGTATTTATGCAAATTTTAAACGCTATAAAACAAACTTACCTGCATATTCTGTCCTCGTTTGTGTAAAAATTATCCAGTAGTGCGACCACCATCACATATGCCTCAAAACCGGGTTTAATACTTGTCAAAAACTCATTGGGTGGCATTTCCATGCAGACATCTGCCAGTTGTCCTTTCAGAAAATTGAGACTGTACCGCACGTATTCTAGTCGTGCACGTAAAATGACCGTCTGCTCATCCACTTTGTCAGCCAAGTAGTCCTCCAGGTCCATTATCTGGTACTGCTTAAGGCCGGACATATCATCTATTTTCATAGCAGTCATTTCAAATTCCTCCATGATGGCTTCAAACTTCTCATGGATGAGGCGCAACCTATAGTAACGTTATATATTCAAGTAAGTAAATGTTTCGTTTCAGGGAATGTTAAGATTTCTTGACCAAAAAAAGGCTTTTGAACCCAGAGTATAACCTTGTCTGTGACACTGACCTTCAGGACTGTTGCTTGATGATGAAGTACGAAGAAGTTGTAACCATGTTGAGTCCTTGTTACCAAAAAAACTACCCTTGAACCCAGAATATATTAGTAACTGTCATGAAGTGTATAAATAAATCAAACATTTGATGAAGATACTCATTGTTCAGTTTTTGTGACCAAAAAAGTACCTTTGAACCAATAATTTGACCTTGACTGTGACCTTGACCTTTATACATGAGTAAGGTGATGTGAAGTTAGTGGTCTAATATGGGCTATATTACGTTGTCAGTAAATTCCATATTGGGCAAGAGCTAAGATCGAGTCCCATGTAGAATTTACCGACACCATACTTTATTAGTTCACTAATATAACTCACTGTGTTATATCTTCCCGACTACATTTCAAGTCAAAGGAATATATTTAATTAACATCTGGCATTTTAAAACAAGAAGCTTGTGCGGAAAACAACATGACATAGTGAAGGCAATGACATCACATCTTCATCCGATTTGACGTGTATAGAAAGGTTTGCTGTGTATGGATTATAAGGGGTTCCACGTGATATCTTTAATCAATGAAAATGCTAGAAATGAGTAGAAGGCAAGATATAATTTTACATCGAAGGCAAGATATAATTTTACATCAACCTTTTGATGCAAAAATATAAAGAAATGAAAAGTTATTCCCAATATTCAGTTTTTGCGATGTTGCACCGACAACAGACCGACCAAGTAATCCCTATGTATTACTGTTTTTATTAAAAAATTAGACATAACAAGAGGCCCAACAGGGCCTGTGTTGCAAAAAACAACAACAACACCACAACAACCACAATCAAAGTTTAAACCCTTGACCCATGCTAACAATTTAAAAAAAATAAGTAAAATAACAAAGAAATTTAAAATAGTATAGTATAATTCAAACTGTTTTTTGTAATAGATGATATATAGCCAATATTTACTATTGCATTCTCTTTTTATCCTTTAAAACTTACATTCTGATATTGCGTTGTATGTCGGAGCCCGTCACCGCATTGGCAACCTCATTTTTGAGCTCTGGCAACCGTTCTAAGAGTCTATCCAGCTTGGCGTATAAAGGACTGTCAACATCTTCCTGGGGCTTGCTGTCCAGCTTCCTGATCAGGTACCTCACACTGTTTTCGATTTTCCCCAAATGTTCAGTCAGCTGCAATTCATTCTGAGATCTCGAACTAAAAAATATTGGTGAAACAAAAGTGAAACCAGAAACACTGAGACAGGTATATCCATTGAACATCGAACAGGAGAAAACAAGACTTAATATAATTTAAATCTGTAAAATTATGACCCTTGCTTATATATATATATATACACCAGAATATCACCTTTACCAGTGTATGTGAATTATGAGGATGATACACCAGAATATCACCTTCACCAGTGTGTGTGAATTATGAGGATGATACACCAGAATATCACCTTTACCAGTGTATGTGAATTATGAGGATGATACACCAGAATATCACCTTCACCAGTGTGTGAATTATGAGGATGATACACCAGAATATCACCTTTACCAGTGTGTGTGAATTATGAGGTTGATACACCAGAATATCACCTTCACCAGTGTGTGTGAATTATGAGGATGATACACCAGAATATCACCTTCACCAGTGTGTGTGAATTATGAGGTTGATACACCAGAATATCACCTTCAGCAGTGTGTGAATTATGAGGATGATACACCAGAATATCACCTTTGCCAGTGTGTGAAATATGAGGATGATACACCAGAATATCACCTTCACCAGTGTGTGTGAATTATGAGGATAATACACCAGAATATCACCTTCACCAGTGTGTGTGAATTATGAGCAGGGGCGGATCCAGGATTTCAGCTTAGGGGGGGCGTAAGATTTTGGTAAATTTTCGGGTCCGTTTCTAGCCTCATAAAACGGTTGCGGTAGTGCATTGATAGGGTAAAAAAGTCCGTTTTCAAATAAAAGGAATTATCAATGTGTCAATTAAACCACTCATTAGCCATTATGTGTCGAGCGAGCGAATTTTTTTTGTTATACTGAGGGCGTGCATCGAAATTGTTTGATATTTTATCTACAGTAACATGGACATACATGTATGAATAAAAAAAGTCCGTTTTCAAATAAAATGATTTAACAATGTGTTAATTGAACCAGTCATTAGCCATTATGCGTCGAGCGAGCGAAGCGATCGAAAAAAAAATTATACTGAGGGCGTGCATCGAAATTGTTTGATATTTTATCTACAGTAACATGGACATACATGTATGAATAAAAAAAAAGTCCATTTTCAAATAAAATGATTTAACAATGTGTTAATTAAACCACTCATTAGTCATTATGCGTAGAGCGAGCGAGAATTTTTTTTATACTGAGGGCGTGCATCGAAATTGTTTGATATTTAATCTACAGTAACATGAACATACATGTATGAATAAAAAAGTCCGTTTTAAAATAAAAGGTTTTAACAATTTGTTAATTAAACCACTCATTAGCCATTATGCGTCAAGCGAGCGAAAAAAAATAATACTGAGGGCGTGCATCGAAATTGTTTGATATTTTATCTACAGTAACATGGACATGTATGAATAAAAAAAGTCAGTTTTCAAATAAAATGATTTAACAATGTGTTAATTAAACCAGTCATTAGTCTTTATGTGTAGAGCGAGCGAAGCGAGCGAGAAATTTTTTAATACTGAGGGCGTACATCGAAATTGTTTGATATTATATCTACAGTAACATGGACATACATGTATGATCCGGAATTTTTAGGGGGGGGCGCGCGCCGGGTGCACCCCCCCCCCCCCCCCCCCTGGATCCGCTAGTGATGAGGATGATACACCAGAATATCACCTTTGCAAGTGTGTATAATTATGAGGATGATACACCAGAATATCACCTTCACCAGTGTGTGTGAATTATGAGGATGATACACCAGAATATCACCTTTGCCAGTGTGTGTAATTATGAGGATGATACACCAGAATATCACCTTCACCTGTAAGTGTGAATTATGAGGATGATACACCAGAATATCACCTTCACCAGTGTGTGTCTAATTATGAGGATGATACACCAGAATATCACCTTTGCCAGTGTGTGTGAATTATGAGGATGATACACCAGAATATCACGTTCCCCAGTGTGTGTGAATTATGGGGATGATACACCAGAATATCACCTTTGCCAGTGTGTGTGAATTATGAGGATGATACACCAGAATATCACCTTTGCCAGTGTGTGTGAATTATGAGGATGATACACCAGAATATCACCTTTGCCAGTGTGTGTGAATTATGAGGATGATACACCAGAATATCACGTTCACCAGTATGTGTGAAATATGAGGATGATACAGCAGAATATCCCCTTCATTAGTGTGTGTAATTATGAGGATGATACACCAGAATATCATGTTCACCAGTGTGTGTGTGAATTATGAGGATGATACACCAGAATATCACGTTCACCAGTGTGTATGAATTATGAGGATGATACACCAGAATATCACGTTCACCAGTGTGTGTGATATATGAGGGTGATACAGCAGAATATCACCTTCACCAGGGTGTGTAATTATGAGGATGATACACCAGAATATCATGTTCACCAGTGTGTGTGAATTATGAGGATGATACACCAGAATATCACGTTCACCAGTGTGTATGAATTATGAGGATGATACACCAGAATATCACATTCACCAGTGTGTGTGATATATGAGGATGATACAGCAGAATATCACCTTCACCAGTGTGTGTAATTATGAGGATGATACACCAGAATATCATGTTCACCAGTGTGTGTGTGAATTATGAGGATGATACACAAGAATATCACCTTCACCAGTATGTGTGAATTATGAGGATGATACACCAGAATATCACCTTTGCCAGTGTGTATGAATTATGAGGATGACACACAAGAATATCACCTTCACCAGTGTGTGTAATTATGAGGATGATACACCAGAATATCACCTTCACCAGTGTGTGTAATTATGAGGATGATACACCAGAATATCACCTTTGCCAGTGTGTGAAATATGAGGATGATACAGCAGAATATCACCTTCACCAGTGTGTGTGAATTATGAGGATGATACACCAGAATATCGCCTTTGCCAGTGTATGTAATTATGAGGATAATACACCAGAATATCACCTTTGCCAGTGTGTGAAATATGAGGATGATACAGCAGAATATCACCTTCACCAGTGTGTGTGAATTATGAGGATGATACACCAGAATATCACCTTTGCCAGTGTGTGTAATTATGAGGATAATACACCAGAATATCACCTTTGCCAGTGTGTGTAATTATGAGGATGATACACCAGAATATCACCTTTGCCAGTGTGTGAAATATGAGGATGATACACCAGAATATCACCTTCACCAGTGTGTGAATTATGAGGATGATACAACAGAATATCACCTTCACCAGTGTGTGTGAATTATGAGGATGATACACAAGAATATCACCTTTACCAGTGTGTGAAATATGAGGATGACACAGCAGAATATCACCTTCACCAGTGTGTGTGAATTATGAGGATGATACACCAGAATATCACCTTTGCCAGTTTGTGAAATATGAGGATGATACAGCAGAATATCACCACCAGTGTGTGTGAATTATGAGGATGATACACCAGAATATCACCTTTGCCAGTGTGTGAAATATGAGGATGATACAGCAGAATATCACCTTCACAAGTGTGTGTGAATTATGAGGATGATACACCAGAATATCACCTTTGCCAGTGTGTGAAATATGAGGATGATACAGCAGAATATCACCTTCACCAGTGTGTGTAATTATGAGGATGATACACCAGAATATCACCTTTGCCAGTGTGTGAAATATGAGGATGATACAGCAGAATATCACCTTCACCAGTGTGTGTGAATTATGAGGATGATACACCAGAATATCACCTTCACCAGTGTGTGTGAATTATGAGGATGATACACCAGAATATCACCTTTGCCAGTGTGTGAATTATGAGGATGAAACACCAGAATATCACCTTTGCCAGTGTGTGAATTATGAGGATGATACACCAGAATATCACCTTCACCAGTGTGTGTAATTATGAGTATGATACACCAGAATATCACCTTTGCCAGTGTGTGAAATATGAGGATGATACAGCAGAATATCACCTTCACCAGTGTGTGTGAATTATGAGGATGATACACCAGAACATCACCTTTGCCAGTGTGTGTAATTATGAGGATAATACACCAGAATATCACCTTTGCCAGTGTGTGAAATATGAGGATGATACAGCAGAATATCACCTTCACCAGTGTGTGTGAATTATGAGGATGATACACCAGAATATCACCTTTGCCAGTGTGTGTAATTATGAGGATAATACACCAGAATATCACCTTTGCCAGTGTGTGTAATTATGAGGATGATACACCAGAATATCACCTTTGCCAGTGTGTGAAATATGAGGATGATACACCAGAATATCACCTTCACCAGTGTGTGTGAATTATGAGGATGATACAACAGAATATCACCTTCACCAGTGTGTGTGAATTATGAGGATGATACACAAGAATATCACCTTTGCCAGTGTGTGAAATATGAGGATGACACAGCAGAATATCACCTTCAGCAGTGTGTGTGAATTATGAGGATGATACACCAGAATATCACCTTTGCCAGTTTGTGAAATATGAGGATGATACAGCAGAATATCACCACCAGTGTGTGTGAATTATGAGGATGATACACCAGAATATCACCTTTGCCAGTGTGTGAAATATGAGGATGATACAGCAGAATATCACCTTCACAAGTGTGTGTGAATTATGAGGATGATACACCAGAATATCACCTTTGCCAGTGTGTGAAATATGAGGATGATACAGCAGAATATCACCTTTGCCAGTGTGTGAAATATGAGGATGATACAGCAGAATATCACCTTTGCCAGTGTGTGAAATATGAGGATGATACAGCAGAATATCACCTTCACCAGTGTGTGTGAATTATGAGGATGATACACCAGAATATCACCTTTGCCAGTGTGTGAATTATGAGGATGAAACACCAGAATATCACCTTTGCCAGTGTGTGAATTATGAGGATGATACAGCAGAATATCACCTTTGCCAGTGTGTGTGTAATTATGAGGATGATACACCAGAATATCACCTTTGCCAGTGTATGTGAATTATGAGGATGATACACCAGAATATCACCTTCACCAGTGTGTGTGAATTATGAGGATGATACACCAGAATATCACCTTTGCCAGTGTGTGTGAATTATGAGGATGATACACCAGAATATCACCTTTGCCAGTGTGTGTAAATATGAGGATGATACAGCAGAATATCACCTTTGCCAGTGTGTGTGTAATTATGAGGATGATACACCAGAATATCACCTTTGCCAGTGTGTGAATTATGAGGATGATACACCAGAATATCACCTTTGACAGTGTGTGTGAATTATGAGGATGATACACCAGAATATCACCTTCACCAATTATGAAATATACCATCTCTTGATTCTCAAACTCAGATAACATAAACTCATTAATCATGACTGTATAATTTACATTTGACAGTTTTGTATTCTGTATGGAATGGTGTAATTGAAACCTTAAATAGTTACCATTGTTAGAGAATGAATACAAAATATAAAATTGAATATCTGCCCATAACAGCTGAAATAAGTGGACCTATTATATTTTGTAAATAAACTTGAAAACAGGGCAATCTGGATGTCACATATTTTCCCCATAAGTTTTTTTGTTGAAGATTTTTTTAAGCTGTTAAAGGGACTGGAGGCAATCTGAAAGAATTAATTAAATACGAGTAAAATCATCATAGTGTGTTTCATAGAGATTATTTAACTGCTGGGATCGATTATAGGGAAATCTTTCACGAGATGATAGGCGTGTGGTTCTTTTCACGAACGAGCATAAGCGAGTGAGTGAAAAAACAGCACACGCCTACCATCGAGTGAAGGATTTCAATTTAATCGATCACAACAGTTAAATAATCTATTTATTACATTTTTTAATTTGATTATGTATGATTTTAACTAGAATTATTCGCTTTACTTAGCAATATCGGCGGATGACGTCGACGTCCCAACACGTTATTGACGTCATAAATCAACGTCGCAGCAGTTATTTTTGTGTTCCGAGTTAGTTATTAATATTTAGAGATGATGAATATTCTTTCACTGAGAAATCCCAATCTTTCACCTAAATAAATGTAATAAAGTTGCATATTCCATGTACAGCTGCACTAAACTAATTATTACAAATGAAATAGTTTGGTAGGGAAACTCGACGACTCAGCCAGTTTTTGGTGCATATATCATTAACATTAATTCATTTAATGCTTTCAGGCTATAATAAATGTGTGTTGTGATGTATCTACACTTTTATTTAGTAGTATGTACAACTGCTAGCAATATGTACCCCATATCAACTAATACTGAGTGTACTCAAAACATTTTCATGAATAATAATTCAACCAAACTTAACATGCAGCTTATATAATGCATGTGCGTATTTCTTTTGAAACTGAAGCACATTACGAGCGTTTCTCCTGTATTTGTATTGGCACAAATTACTCTTCCAGATTCTCCAATACCTTTAAGGTTACAAGGCAATTTTGCTTTATTTTCAACCCCAAAAGTATTTTAAAAAAGCAAGCATTTGAAAGTTAAATGATAGCAGTTAGGCAAATTATTTATTTTTAAAATAATGGATTTCTGAAGAGGGAATAGCTCTAGCCAAAAAAACAAAATTCAAATTGTACACATGTTATTAAAAAACATAACATCCTCTACAGTGAATTATTGTTTATATCAAGTTTTTGGAGTTCAATTGAAACAAAAGTTTCATCAGCCCAAAATGAGAGTTTTTGTTTTTATTAACCGGCAAATAGTGATATAATACAGGAATACTGACCACAAATAATACACTAGTTCTAGTTTAATAAACTCACAATGTGAAAACAGTGAACGACAATGAAATCTTCCTCACTGTGTTAATGGTTATAGTGTTACATCAATGCACCAATTGGTGCGCTCTCCCAGGTTACTCGCATATATTCAGCTAATTTATCAGGTAGGGTGTAAGGCACAAGGTATAAATGATAAAACCAACCACCATGATTGGAGGTAATTTAACTTTAGGAGAAAAGATTATTATGCAATTCAAATGAGTTTTCATATTCTTCACAAAACTAGCATATTAAACTGTAAAAAAATGAATCAAGTTTTTGAATAGATGAATTAGGAAGAACAATAAAGACATGCATGTAGACGTATTTGATATTTTCAATGCGT
>JAWPHD010024830.1:0-18088 GCA_037043455.1 Cyrtodaria siliqua | reverse complement strand
AGAGAATACGTACCATATTCGGTTTCATATCTAAGAAACATATCGATTGCTTACACTTGCATTATTCTAGTATTTGCTGTAACAGCACCAGTGACTTCAACGGGCAGGTTCACACAAATCAGTATCATTCTGTCAAGGAAATTAGTACTAGGTGATTATTTCGGTTTACTATATGTGTTGTAAGATCATCAAGTACTTCAACAAAATAGCATCTGTCAAGGAAATTAGTACTAGGTGTCGATAGATACTGTTTTCAAGATTGTACACCTAGTTTTATTTCAGGGTATATTGACATGATTTTGATGCTGCCTTGTTGGTTAGAGATTAGATCATGGCGGGGATTTCTTTATTTACACTGTCCTGTTTTAATGGGATGACAGTAGGGTAAGTGTGAGGTTTGGTGCACCCTAGAACCGGTTTAAACCCCCAGTGGCCTACTTTGCCACTGACCGTTCCAAGGCGGTAACCCTATTGTCAACCCTTTTTGTGTTTGTGATGTCGTTTGCATTTATTATTGCTTTTGCCTTCTTGTTTGTCTGTTTGCGTGTTTGTTTCTGTGTTTTGAGGTTGACTGTTTTCCTTGAATGCTACTTTCCCTGTCCGATCTTTTTATATTTCTTTGCTAGAAATGTGTTATCTACTTAGCTGGCAAGTGTTAATAAAACAAAGTTCAACATTGAAACTGATTAGCATGTGTGAATGTCATAATTAAATATCATAATTAAATCAGATATACCAGCTTGATATTGTGTGAAATAGACAAATTAACCGCCGCATATACATATAGGGTCAACACCTAGTAACTGGATGTATAGTTAATAATGTCGAACACCTTTTTTGTATTAGTAGTATCTTAAAGTACGAAAACACACAGAAACGTACGGGATTGTCTTGTAAGTTCTTTATATTACTCTATCTAAAACTACGGAGGGTTGTAATGTTCATACAATACCTACCGTTACACCTGTATGTATGTATATTTATTTATTTCAGTGACAAATATATATTTTACAAAATACTATATATATATAGGACATATAGGTAACATAAAATGTACATATATACAGCATATAGGCAACATTGAGCAAAATTGGATATACCCAGCCTAACTTGGCTTACTAGTCACCATCTTATAATTGCATTATGTAGACAAAGCAATATTTAAATTGATATCTGAAATAAGAAAATGTTCATGCATATTTATGATAATATGAGAAGCATGTTGTCATATCCGGAGTTCTGTAAACTCAGTGAGATTCACATTTAAATAATATGAAAACAAAAACAATAAAGTAATTTAAAAAGTAAAATATATTATTGTGTACCAGTGCTTATATTTCACATATGAATAATGTGATTGATACTCATTAATTATTTCTATTTCTTAAAGAATTTTGGATAAAGTGTCTTATAAGTATCCCTACTTATAAGTATAGACTCCGCTTCCATGATATTGATATCCTTCCCCCAAGTGACTGGCTCTAATTTGTATTCAATTAAACACCCGATCTGGCTACTGGGCCATTTAGCCTTTCCGAATAATAGTCATTACTGACTACATGTACTAATCCATGTGAACGGTACCGCTTTAATATTGCATAAGGCAATATTCACAAGCTCAAGCTGAGGAAGACTCACAATTCAGTTGTATCTGTGAAGTTATTCTCCAAGGTTGGCCCCATCTAAGAGAGCAATGTCCCGTGCACATATTAGATCACTGAAATTTTCGTGATCAGGTATTAGTTGTTCGTTGGCTTATCATGAAAGGGAACAAATTGCCATTCCTCAAACACTCAGAGCAAAACAGCTTGAAAAAGTACAAATTGACTTATTTACATTGGAAAATAGACAATTTCTATTGATGGACCATTATTTCGGTCGTTGAAGTTGTTCAGATTGCAAACACAAAGAATAACACCATATAACGTTATATGAAGTCAACATTCGCAAGGCTATGTGTTCCAGAACATATAATCTCGGACAGTGGGCCCTGCTATAGCTCCTAGGAATTTAGCGAATTTTCACTCTCGTGGGACATTAATCACTCTAACATCACATTAGCTGAGTGAAAGATCTGTCAAAACTGTCGAAAGCAAAGACTTATAAATATAAATGGATCCTCTGATCGGATTACTTGAATTCCGTGCTACCCTCTAGATGTTGGATATTCCCTGTCTAATCTATTCTGCTCTGTTCTGTTTTAACTGTAGTAAAGGAAAGGTTAATCCCCAGGGTCTCCAGTACATGTCAAATACGAAAGACTAGTATGTACGATAACAGGTAAACGGCTGTATGACAGAACAGCAAAATCTCTGAGCCCTTGGTCAATTGGAGACACCGTAAGAATTCAACAATCTAACATACTGTGGAAACCTATGGTCGTGGTTAAAAAACATAACGAATGAACCTTTTACCACAGAAACAGACAATACCTTCTTAAAACAGAAATAAAATAGGGACAACAAAAGTTATATTTCCTCTATAGGGTCCCAAACATAGTAATAAATAAAGGGTTGTCAATGTTCAATATATCTTCAAAATGGCAATAAATGTTATTGTATTGAAAGCGTATCTGGTGAAAGACTAAACATGAAATCTCTCGCTTAAAAAAAATACAGAAACATATCGCCAGCGAGCACGAGACGGTTCGTATCCATAGAGATACCAACACGGTAGTTCCATACCTCAAAAACATATTCACAAAATTCAAGTCCACATAGTGTAATTGTTCAAATTACCGCGTATTGTTAAGAGCAATAAGCTTGTCTATGTTAAGGTGTTGTATTTATATACTTTGGAAAATCAATATATACTTATTGAGGAAACTTGACGCTTACTGCAACTTTTATCAAGAACGTCTCCTGATTTTAATTTTAAAAAAAAATAAAAAATGAACTAATCATAAAGCTGTCATAATAGTGTTTGATGTGATATTTAAAGGCAGTATGACAACATGTTAAAAGTTTGGAGAGGTGCAGATACTAGCATTAGAAATCAAACGGGCTTCATAAAACCAATTGTGTTATTTAGGAATCCAGTACATGGTTGGAAGTTTGCTTTGCTATTACGTCTACTCCAGCCTTCAAGCCGGTGCTCTGAGTTATATGATTGGAAACAACATCATCCTCAGTATATTGAATTGGAGTAAGTGCTACTGAGTTCGTGAGATAACACATTGAAGTAATTAGGCGCCAAAGAATAATTACATTATCTTCTGCTTTATCAGCTGGAACTAAAAGAAATATATTCTGAAATTCATGGAATCCTGATTACAAATTACAAAACGAAATTCTAGATATCTTAACAAGTAAAGAGGGGTTAGCTGTTTAAAAGTTAATACGGATATCTATGATTTTAAAAATTAACCTTTTCCAAGTAAAAAAGGAGTCCGGGAGCGCGTATTCTCTACGACACAATTTTATATTAAAATCCGCAATGGATTGGGCGATCTGAGCACGACATGCATTAAAATTAATCATAGACGGCTATATACGTTGGACGTTTAGAAAACAGATGCCGAATACGTTTAACTATATATCAAAATAACCAGACGATGTGCGATGAAATGGCAAGCCGTTGCAAAGTAAAATGTGTACGTTTTACAGTCACATTCCTTAGGAGTTTGTTTTTTAAATATTTAGGAATAGAATCAACAACAATATTATCTCGAAAAATATTGGTGTGTCAATAAAATCAATACCCATATTAAGAGATAGTAGTTTTAGAAAATTGCTGACGTCATCATACGCTTGTACATGTGTGGTCGGAGAACATGTTGCGTATAGCTTTAAATTACGGAAGCAGATATGCCAGAATACAAAGTGTGTCCTCGTCAATCAACGTCAGTGAAGCAATTGGCAAAGCGGTAAGACATGAAAGCGTAACATGCTTTCCAGACTTTAAAGGTAATAGGTAAATTAGTGCAAATTACATTTTAACTGGCTCTAGTCGACGCAGACAACAAGACTGGAGATTAATTACCAGCTGCAAAACTAATGATCTTAACAGAAGCACCTGGGCTGTAATTCGCCAACCATATAAAAATTACTCAAATGTCGTTAACAAATATTCCCATGACCTTCACAGATAAAGAAGCGTATGAAATTGTCATTTATCATTATGTATCATATGTATATATAGTAACTTGATTGTTATTTATCGTTATGTATCATATGTATATAGTAACTTGATTGTTATTTATCGTTATGTAGCATATGTAGATATAGTAACTTGATTGTTATTTATCATTATGTATCATATGTATATATAGTAACGTGATTGTTATTTATCGTTATGTATCATATGTATATATAGTAACTTGATTGTTATTTATCGTTATGTATCATATGTATATATAGTAACTTGATTGTTATTTATCGTTATGTAGCATATGTAGATATAGTAACTTGATTGTTATTTATCATTATGTATCATATGTATATATAGTAACGTGATTGTTATTTATCGTTATGTATCATATGTATATATAGTAACGTGATTGTTATTTATCGTTATGTATCATATGTATATATAGTAACTTGATTGTAATTTATCATTATGTATCATATGTATATATAGTAACTTGATTGTTATTTATCGTTATGTATCATATGTATATATAGTAACTTGATTGTTATTTATCGTTATGTAGCATATGTAGATATAGTAACTTGATTGTTATTTATCATTATGTATCATATGTATATATAGTAACGTGATTGTTATTTATCGTTATGTATCATATGTATATATAGTAACTTGATTGTAATTTATCATTATGTATCATATGTATATATAGTAACTTGATTGTTATTTATCGTTATGTATCATATGTATATATAGTAACTTGATTGTTATTTATCGTTATGTAGCATATGTAGATATAGTAACTTGATTGTTATTTATCATTATGTATCATATGTATATATAGTAACTTGATTGTTATTTATCATTATGTATCACATGTATATATAGTAACGTGATTGTTATTTATCGTTATGTAGCATATGTATATATAGTAACTTGATTGTTATTTATCATTATGTATCATATGTATATATAGTTACTTGATTGTTATTTATCGTTATGTATCATATGTATATATAGTAACTTGATTGTAATTTATCATTATGTATCATATGTATATAGTAACTTGATTGTTATTTATCGTTATGTATCATATGTATATATAGTTACTTGATTGTTATTTATCGTTATGTATCATATGTATATATAGTAACTTGATTGTTATTTATCGTTATGTAGCATATGTAGATATAGTAACTTGATTGTTATTTATCGTTATGTATCATATGTATATATAGTTACTTGATTGTTATTTATCGTTATGTATCATATGTATATATAGTTACTTGATTGTTATTTATCGATATGTATCATATGTATATATAGTAACTTGATTGTAATTTATCATTATGTATCATATGTATATATAGTAACTTGATTGTTATTTATCGTTATGTAGCATATGTAGATATAGTAACTTGATTGTTATTTATCGTTATGTATCATATGTGTATATAGTTACTTGATTGTTATTTAGCGTTATGTATCATATGTAGATATAGTAACTTGATTGTTATTTATCGTTATGTAGCATATGTAGATATAGTAACTTGATTGTTATTTATCGTTATGTATCATATGTATATATAGTTACTTGATTGTTATTTATCGTTATGTATCATATGTATATATAGTTACTTGATTGTTATTTATCGATATGTATCATATGTATATATAGTAACTTGATTGTAATTTATCATTATGTATCATATGTATATATAGTAACTTGATTGTTATTTATCGTTATGTAGCATATGTAGATATAGTAACTTGATTGTTATTTATCGTTATGTATCATATGTGTATATAGTTACTTGATTGTTATTTAGCGTTATGTATCATATGTAGATATAGTAACTTGATTGTTATTTATCGTTATGCACATGTATATATAGAAACGTGATTGTTATTTATCGTTATGTATCACATGTATATATAGTAACGTGATTGTTATTTATCGTTATGTATCATATGTATATATAGTAACGTGATTGTTATTTATCGTTATGTATCATATGTATATATAGTAACTTGATTGTTATTTATCGTTATGTATCATATGTATATATAGTAACTTGATTGTTATTTATCGTTATGTAGCATATGTAGATATAGTAACTTGATTGTTATTTATCATTATGTATCATATGTATATATAGTAACGTGATTGTTATTTATCGTTATGTATCATATGTATATATAGTAACGTGATTGTTATTTATCGTTATGTATCATATGTATATATAGTAACTTGATTGTTATTTATCATTATGTATCATATGTATATATAGTAACTTGATTGTAATTTATCATTATGTATCATATGTATATAGTAACTTGATTGTTATTTATCGTTATGTATCATATGTATATATAGTTACTTGATTGTTATTTATCGTTGTGTATCATATGTATATATAGTAACTTGATTGTTATTTATCGTTATGTAGCATATGTAGATATAGTAACTTGATTGTTATTTATCGTTATGTATCACATGTATATATAGAAACGTGATTGTTATTTATCGTTATGTATCATATGTATATATAGTAACTTGATTGTTATTTATCGTTATGTATCACATGTATATATAGAAACGTGATTGTTATTTATCGTTATGTAGCATATGTATATATAGTAACTTGATTGTAATTTATCATTATGTATCATATGTATATATAGTAACTTGATTGTTATTTATCATTATGTATCATATGTATATATAGTAACTTGATTGTTATTTATCGTTATGTATCACATGTATATATAGAAACTTGATTGTTATTTATCGTTATGTAGCATATGTATATATAGTAACTTGATTGTAATTTATCATTATGTATCATATGTATATATAGTAACTTGATTGTTATTTATCGTTATGTAGCATATGTATATATAGTAACTTGATTGTAATTTATCATTATGTATCATATGTATATAGTAACTTGATTGTTATTAATCGTTATGTATCATATGGTATATATAGTTACTTGATTGTTATTTATCGTTATGTATCATATGTAGATATAGTAACTTGATTGTTATTTATCGTTATGTATCACATGTATATATAGAAACGTGATTGTTATTTATCGTTATGTATCATATGTATATATAGTAACGTGATTGTTATTTATCGTTATGTATCACATGTATATATAGTAACGTGATTGTTATTTATCGTTATGTAGCATATGTAGATATAGTAACTTGATTGTTATTTATCGTTATGTAGCATATGTAGATATAGTAACTTGATTGTTATTTATCGTTATGTAGCATATGTAGATATAGTAACTTGATTGTTATTTATCGTTATGTATCACATGTATATATAGAAACGTTGTTGTTATTTATCGTTATGTATCACATGTATATATAGTAACGTGATTGTTATTTATCGTTATGTATCATATGTATATATAGTAACTTGATTGTTATTTATCGTTATGCATCATATGTATATATAGTAACGTTATTGTTATTTATCGTTATGTAGCATATGTAGATATAGTAACTTGATTGTTATTTATCGTTATGTAGCATATGTAGATATAGTAACTTGATTGTTATTTATCGTTATGTATCACATGTATATATAGAAACGTGATTGTTATTTATCGTTATGCATCATATGTATATATAGTAACGTTATTGTTATTTATCGTTATGTAGCATATGTAGATACAGTAACTTGATTGTTATTTATCGTTATGTAGCATATGTAGATATAGTAACGTGATTGTTATTTATCGTTATGTAGCATATGTAGATATAGTAACTTGATTGTTATTTATCGTTATGCATCACATGTATATATAGTAACGTTATTGTTATTTATCGTTATGTAGCATATGTAGATATAGTAACTTGATTGTTATTTATCGTTATGTAGCATATGTAGATATAGTAACGTGATTGTTATTTATCGTTATGTAGCATATGTAGATATAGTAACTTGATTGTTATTTATCGTTATGTATCACATGTATATATAGTAACGTGATTGTTATTTATCATTATGTATAGTAACGTGATTGTTATTTATCGTTATGTATCATATGTATATATAGTAACGTGATTGATATTTATTGGTATGTAGCATATGTATATATAGTAACTTGATTGTTATTTATCATTATGTATCATATGTATATAGTAACTTGATTGTTATTTATCGTTATGTATCATATGTATATATAGTTACTTGATTGTTATTTATCGTTATGTAGCATATTATTAGTTATTAGGATTCCTGACAGGGGACATGAGCTCAC
Source organism: Cyrtodaria siliqua (assembly GCA_037043455.1). Lineage (NCBI taxonomy): Eukaryota > Metazoa > Mollusca > Bivalvia > Adapedonta > Hiatellidae > Cyrtodaria > Cyrtodaria siliqua. Next base: position 9,719 of record JAWPHD010024830.1, on the reverse strand, counting down.
ATTCCCTGCCTGGAAATTATATTCACCCGAGCCGTTAGGCGAGGGGGAATATATATTTTCAGGCAGGGAATGTGAGCCCATGTTCCCTGTCAAGAATCCTAATAACGAATTTGTCATACTTCAAAGTTTTTACCATTTATTTAAGAAAAAAAAGCCAAACACACGATTTCATTTTTATTGCGCCAATTTTTCCGTAACGTGCCTCAAACTAGACGTTGTTTACTTTCGTGACGTCATCGCTCTAACGTCGTTAAATTTAGCGGATTTTTTAATAAAATAAACGTATTTTGTCACTATGTTAATGTTTTATTATCTGTAAAATTGCCAAAAAAAATACTCTTACGATTATTTCAGACTTTTACACATAGTGGAAAGCGCAGAAAAGCGATAGGAAGGAAACAATCGGCGGTTTCCAAAACGAATCGCCAACGTTATCGTCGCCATTTTGTTTTTGTGTATTTGAGTAATGGGGTTCGTCCTATGTTCACGTCTCGAGACGTAGACATGGGCTCATGTCTACGGCGCATTGACCAATGAAATCCTGAGAATTTTCTTTGCAGTATGACAAGTATATATAGTAACGTGATTGTTATTTATCGTTATGTATCATATGTATATATAGTAACTTGATTGTTATTTATCGTTATGTATCATATGTATATATAGTAACGTGATTGTTATTTATCGTTATGTATCATATGTATATATAGTAACTTGATTGTTATTTATCGTTATGTAGCATATGTATATATAGTAACTTGATTGTTATTTATCGTTATGTAGCATATGTATATATAGTAACTTGATTGTTATTTATCGTTATGTATCATATGTATATATAGTAACTTGATTGTTATTTATCGTTATGTATCATATGTATATATAGTAACTTGATTGTTATTTATCGTTATGTATCATATGTATATATAGTAACTTGATTGTTATTTATCGTTATGTATCATATGTATATATAGTAACTTGATTGTTATTTATCGTTATGTATCATATGTATATATAGTAACGTGATTGTTATTTATCGTTATGTATCATATGTATATATAGTAACTTGATTGTTATTTATCGTTATGTAGCATATGTATATATAGTAACTTGCTTTGAACGTTTATCCATTAAACTTATAGAAATATGTGTTTGAAGTTTGAATATTTGGGCTGTAGTGTAAGAATATTATTAAGAATGGTTGATGGATTCAGGACATGAAGAATGAACTTTAGCGGTAGCCCTATTGTCAACCCTTTTTGTGTTTTTGACGTCATATGCCTTTATTCCTTATTAACATTGCCATTCATGTTTGTCATTTTGCGTCTTTTGGGATTACTGTGTTCTGTGAAAGCAGCATTTCTTGTTCGACTTTATACTAATTTTTATGAACTACATTCATTCTCATGTCTGGAAACAAGTGTGTAACTATAAGGAAAGAACGTATAATGTTGAATGTTTATCCTGTCTTATAGCACGCATTATCTAACCAGGCTCTGTAGCATGCAACACTGACTACTGTTGTTTGCACTTCGCTATGTACCATACAGGAAAATGCTATGCAAAACATGCTATGCATGTTATACATGGTATGCAATTGTCGCTTGACGGGTAATATTGTTGAAATGGCATTGCTTTGCATTAGTATTGATGTAAATCATTGAGCATGGATATACAATGGAGAAAATTATACCTAAATAATGGTGTTTATATTCTCAGCATTTTTTAATTAATTATTGTTTGTGCTTCGGAGAGTTCAGCAGACAAAGCTTCCAACAATATTATTATTGTCTGACGACTACATTATATCAATACGTTGAATGCTGAGCTAGCGAGCACTTCTGCTTATCTGACTACACCTCTGCTGGAGCGGACATTGTTTCCCAGCATGTGACCTTTATGGAGACTATAAAGGTTTCTGTAATAAGTAAGCAGACGAAGCTCCCTACAAAGTACTGGATACCCAAACTTCACAAAATTCCATACAAAGCACGTTTTATCGCTAATTCTAGTTCATGTACCACGACCAATATATCAAAACTATTGACTTCCTGACTTTCCGCGATTAAAGAATATATTGTAAAATATTGCGGAAAGGCCTTCGAGAACTCAGGAATCAATCTGTTTTGGTCTATCAAAAACTCTGGAGAAGTTCTTGACAAACTACGGTGTAAGCATTTTCATGCCTCTTCTCTAAGCACCTACGACTTTTCTACACTGTACACTACACTACCACATAATCTTATCAAAGAAAAATTGCTTCAGCTAGAGAAGGTACAACTTTTCTAGCTTGTAATAATGTCAGGGCTTTCCTTACTAACGCCCCCATTGATAAGTATAATTTGTGGACTTGTACTGATGTTTGTAGAGCCTTATCTTTTCTTCTGGATAACATCTTTATAAGATACGGTAAAACTATTTACCGCCAGGTTGTTGGTATTCCTATGATTACTAACTGTGCGCCACTTGTTGTTTTTGTACTGCTATGAAAGAGATTTTATGTTGACTTTGTCACCTGCTAGCCAGGGTGAAATTATTGATGCCTTTAATAATACTTCTCGGTATCTGGATGACATACTCAATATTGATAATCCGTTCTTTGCTCATATGGTTACTAACATGTATCCACCAGAGCTCACGTTGAATAAAGCCAACAGTTCGGATACAGTAGCAGCATTTCTCGATCTTCATCTCTCGATTTCATATGATTGTATTCATACTAAAATCTATGATAAGAGAGATGATTTCAATTTTAACTTTGTTAACTATCCACAACTTGAGATGTACCTCGTGCTACCTCATACGGGGTGTATATCTCCCAGCTCATTCGATTTGCTAGAGCGTGTAATGATGTTATAGACTTCAATGATCGAAATCAAGTTATTACAAGTAAACTTCTTCAGCAGGGTTTTCGTTATCACAAACTACGTAGATCTTTCTCTAAATTCTACAGCCGTAACGAGGGCCTGCTGGAAAGGTACAACTCCAACCTTAAGACACTTCTGCGACTAGGCATACCACAACCCTCATTTTATGGAGATGTGGTCTATAAACTTCGAAAGTTAAAGGGGTCTGACGGGTTTCCTGACCGCTTTACAAATTTAATCAGGAAGTTCGTCAGAAAAGGATATAACCCTTTGGTTTTACAGCGCACTGCATGTTTAGTGATTGACCACGGGAGATTGACCACGGGAAGTATAAAAATAGGGTTTGGATTTTTCCAATAACGACACGCTTTGGCAATTGGAAATCGGTGGACGCTTATTAAAATACAGTTGAAGTTATATCAATCGTAAGATGCTTGGTTTACCAAAACGTGTTACTTTAAATCAAAACTGGTATAAAAATATAAATTTAAAAAAAAAAATATTGCGATTTTACCCCTCGTATATTTAAATTTTAATCAAAACATACGTTCGGTATAATAAAATAAATATTGCATCCCAATGAGGGTGACAGTGGATATTGTCCACCTTCGGAAAAATAATGTCAACCTCGTCTTCGCCTCGGTTGACATTATTTTCCTCAGGTTGACAATATCCACTGTCACCCTCACTGGGATGCAATATTTATATAATATCATTTTGGTTACGCTCGCAAACATAATCATCAAAAATAGCTATCTTTTGAGTATCAGAATCCAAATCATTCACAGGGATAACTTGATCATTCAAAGTATATCTCTAGTATATCTTCAACCGGAATTTTATTCGTTTTTGCTATCTTTTCAAGTTTTTGCGACAAGACCTTATACTTTGACTGTTCCAAATCTTTAGCAAACAAATAAATCTTGTCGTAGTAAACCAAAGGTTTCAGCAACATGTAACTAATGTGTTTGTCTTGCCAGATCATACAATCATTCTAAAACAACAGTCTGGCATGAAGTTCCATATCTGCTTGAAATTACCGTTGTCTGTCTTCATATAATAGTCTGGAATTTCCATTATAATGATACTTGGATAATACTCAATTAGTCTTTACTCATGTTATTTTAATCTAACCCTATAGTATACATGTCTTTGTTAAAGTGGAGAGAATTAGCGAATAAATTTCGGGGAGGAACTTAAGCAGACAATAGAGTCTGGACCAAAATTAAGAATACCTCCAGAAAGAGTGCTTAGATCAAAACCTGTCGAACCTGCGGAAGAATTATATGAAAAAATCAAAAATAAAACGTCCTTCAATTGATCCCGAGGAAGAAATACTAGAAAAAGAATGGGAAGAAGAAGAACCTGCTGCGAGGTCTAAGGAACTCAAACCGGTGTATAATGTTGTCTTAGATGTTGGCATGGATAAAGAAGTACTTGATAAGTATGATTTGCCAGTTACAACTGTAATACCAGATATTATGAATGAGGATACTGATTATGAAAAGTATGTTAAAAATATGGTGGCATGTGGCTGCCATGCACTTAGTTTATGTTGACATAAGTTATCGTGACTTTATGGTCATTTTATTGCGACTTTTCGTGATAAATTCTCGTTGAAGCCGATATAATTTCACGAATATAAAAATTAAAAGCACGATAAAATATCTCAACAATTAATAAAAAGTCGCGATAATGCTTCAAATAACGACTTAAGATATATAAATATAGAATTTTGCGGAAGACCTTTGACTGACGAGTTTACTTGTTGGCCCCCTGCTATATTTATGGTAAAAAAAAAAGTATGGTACTACCGGGTCCCCAGAATAACTTTTTTAGTATTTTATAGATATTACAATACTATATATCACTGGAAAGCTCAGAATATGCATGTACTTTCTAAAACAATAAAGATGTTTAAATTTGGATGCGAAATAAGCGATTTAATAAATGCAAAACACAAAACCATCAGAATAACAAAATTGCCTTATTTTAATCGCTAAAAACACATTATTTAATCATTATTATATTAATTATTTAATACAGCTTTGATCTTTAATATCTTTATAGATTTATTTAGCTAAAGATAACTACTTTCTACGGAAGCGTATTCGTGCCTCGTCTTGTTGGGTTATATTGACTTTCTCAATTTGAAATAACTCGAGATGTTATGATATACATCTATAAATCGATATATGTACGTCGACAAAACACGATGTAATTCAATAAATGCAAAACAAACAAGTTGAAATGGTTTTTTATTTTACAATAAATAGTTTTTAGTGAACTTGACATGTTTTTATTTTATTAATATAAAAATATATTAATATAAATGTACTCGACGTAATGAGTATTATCTGTATTACACGAGATGTCTATCTGATATACACGAGATATTTATTTCAACCTATGTACAGTTTGTCGATTATGTGATATAAGTATCTCAAAAATGATAAAACAATTTGAGATAACGTCATGTTTTTAATTAAATAAAATTTACACCGGAATGATTAGCGTCGGTCGTCCGGCCTGCTTCTGATTTCTTTGCTACGCTTTGTTACGTGTATTCTAGTCTCGGACAAGCTGCGTGAAGTTGACTGTGAGATCGAAGATCGTAGATGACATTCAATATCGAGCTTGGTTTTTAATGTCGAGCTAGATCTGAGATCGATATTTGGTTAAACGTATAAGTTCGTATTAAACATACACCGAGTCATTTTGAAAGCATAGCTGGGTGTGAATACAGAGCTGGCTCTGAGATCGATATTCGTTTTAAACATGCACCAAGTCATTTTGAATACAGAACTGTGTTTGAATACAGAGCTGACTCTAATACCGATATTCGTTTTAAACGTACACCAATTCATTTTGTATACAGAGCCGGGTTTGAATACAGAGCTGGCTCTGATATCGATATTCGTTTCAAACATGCAACAAGTCATTTTGAATGCAAAGCTGGGTAAGAATGCAGAGCTGGCTCGGAGATCTATATTCGTTTTAAACATATACCGAGTCATTTTGAATGCAGATCTGTGTTTGAATACAGAGCTGGCTCTGAGATCGATATTCGTTTTAACAATGCACCAAGTCATTTTGAATGCAGAGCTCGGTTTGAATGCAGAGCTGGCTCTGAGATCGATATTCGTATTAAACATACACCGAGTCATTTTAAAAGCATAGCTGGGTTTGAATGCAGAGCTGGCTCTGAGATCGATCATGCACAAGTCATTTTGAATGCATAGCTGGGTTTGAAAGCAAAGTTGGCTCTGAGATCGATATTCGTTTCAAACGTATAGCATGGCATTTTGAATATCAATCTGGTTTTGAATTTCGAGCTAGCTCTGAGATCGATATTCGGTTAAACATGTACAATATGGTATTTTATACATCGAGCTAGGTTTGAATTTAGAGCTGGCTCTGAGATCGATAATCGTTGTAAACATTTAAGGCATTTTGAATATCGAGATGGGTTTAAATTTCGAGTTGGGTCTGAGAACGATATTCGTTTTAAACGTACAATAAGACATTTTGAATATCGAGCTGCGTTTGAATTTCGAGCCATGTATCTTTCGCTTATGTTGATAGTGAGAGTATATGAGCAATGTTTGCATTGCCGATTTCCCTTACAAGGTGCAAACCAGGGTAGCTATTTCAACATGGTCAATGCAAGTTATGTACTGACAATATTATCTATGTAACGCATAAGCCATTTTTGTGAAATTGTTTCGACTGAGCAATATGGTTCCCTCTAGTATGTTGGACTAGTTGAGAAGCTTCTGGCTATACTAGATGATACTGATACAGGGTTCCCATGTCATGTCATGTGTATTGTCAAGTATTTTTCGAATAACCTTTGGCGCAAGAGCAACACTGCATATGTCTGTCTACAGAATTTACTAATAATGATCTTGAATATAGAAAAATGTCATGATTTGAACGACTTATTTAATGGCCAAACTAAGGTTATTGTAACTATTTAAAAATTAATTGAAGGCATTGATATAATCTGTAGAGCGCTTCCATGGCCGGCATAGTAAAGACGTTGCGTCTAAAACTGTCTCACCTTTCACCGCTGCTGTTGAATAACGAATCTCGAGTTTTTTGTTTTTCGATATTCAAAACTTTATTTGTTGAATAACGAATCTCGAGTTTTTGTTTTTCGATATTCAAGACTTATTTGATGAATAACGAATCTCGAGTTTTTTGTTTTTCGATATAACGAATCTCGATTTTTTTGTTTTTCAATATTCAAAACGTATTTGATGAATAACGAATCTCGAGTTTTTTGTTTTTCGATATTCAAAACTTTATTTGTTGAATAACGAATCTCGAGTTTTTTGTTTTTTCGATATTCAAAACTTATTTGATGAATAACGAATCTCGAGTTTTTTGTTTTTCGATATTCAAAACTTATTTGATGAATAACGAATCTCGAGTTTTTTGTTTTTCGATATTCAAAACTTATTTGATGAATAACGAATCTCGAGTTTTTTTGTTTTCCGATATTCAAATTTATTTGTTGAATAACGAATCTCGAGTTTTTTGCTTTTCGATATTCAAAACTTATTTGATGAATAACGAATCTCGAGTTTTCAGTTTTTCGATATTCAAAACTTATTTGTTGAATAACGATTCTCGAGTTTGTTGTTTTTCGATATTAAAACTTAATTGAATAATGGATCTCGAGTTTTAGTTTTTCGATATTCAAAACGTATTTGATGAATAACGAATCTGGAGTAATTTTTTTTTCGATATTCAAAACTTTATTTGATGAATAATGAATCTCCAGGTGGTTTTTTTTCGATATTCAAAACCTATTTGTTGAATAACGAATCTCGAGTTTTTTTGTTGTTTTTTTTGATATTCAAAACTTATTATTTGATAAATAACGAATCTCGAGGTTTTTGTTTTTCGATATTCAAAACTTATTTGTTCAATAACGAATCTCGAGTTGTTGTTTTTCGATAGTCAATTTGAATATCAAATGTCGAATATCGAATAGCATGCTAACTTCTGGCCGCTCGTATACGATATAACATAACATATATTTTGTAATTAAGTTAAATAGCTGTGACTGAATATTCTCAGCAAATCTAATGATTTCTTTGATATAACAAATATGACATGAACAAAAGTGTGCATTATAAATTTGCTGCATCCGTATTTTTGGAAAAGGGGAGAGAATGAGATCTGAAGCAAACATCTTGAGTTATTAATAACAGCAAAATGTAAATTGTCGTTTAAGGTAATAGCAGTCTATCGAGTGTTATATGCAGTTTTGGTTTTCATAACATAATTTCAATACTTTGAAATTTATCAAATTTATGAAAACATCTAGTTTGAAACAGTAGCTGCAGGCATTGTAATGTTTACCTCCTGTATTAGAAATAAGTTTTAAAACTTTATTTTGAGAATAAAATAACTTCAGATTTGGAGCAAAACATACACATTGGCAATAGCGAAACATTTTTTTTTACCAAACACATCTGTATTTGGTTTGTGATATACAGCAACAATAATTATTCATTATTTTAGATCAACGATTTGAAGAAATAGAGAGCGTAATCACCCCGGCGTAGGCGTCAGTGTCCGTGTCCCAGTCAACATCGAGCTCTGTGCGTAATCTGTGTTTGCAGGTCTATCTTTTAAACTTATTGTCATAGCTCAACTAAATTTGATCATGAGCTTCCTTAAAGTATTATCTTATGGGTAACATAAGTAAAGTGGTTCCTATACCCCATGGGCTCCCATGGAACCCAAATTATGATAGCCCTTAAAATGTGCAGTGTCCCATTTCACATCGAAATTACCGTGTGCACCCAGTGAGATTCGAACCCGCAGCGCTGAGAGACGAGCGAGTTATATACACAAATGGCCATGGACGCGCTCAAACACTGATATCAAACAATTGCTAATCATGATTGATTGAATGAATTGGATTTTATAGTCGCACCAACAGCTAAGTTCATATGGCGACTTTCCAGCTTTCATTGGTGGAGGAAGACCCCAGGTGCCCCTCCGCGCAATTTTCGTGCACGGGCGGGCACCTGGGTAGAACCACCGACGTTCCGCAAGCCAGCTGGATAGCTTCCTCTTATAAAGTTTCTAGGCCCCTGAGGGATCGAACCTACAGTGGTGAGGGGCAAGTGATTTCAAGTCAGAGACGTTAACCACTCGGCCACGGACGCCCCCCTGCTAATCATGAACCCTATGCACTCTCTCTATGGTCGCTCCCGTGATTTGCATTATTGTCATAGGAATTAAACCATATATTATATACACATTTGTACCTCCGCCATCCGTAAGAATCGACACTTTCTCACCGGCATGGTGCAATGTATTACTTTTGCGCAATATAACCTGAGTCACATAATGCGTCGACCATTTGTCACATAACGCGTTAGGTCACATGACACGTTAGGTCACATGACACGTTCTGACTTTCGACGCATTATATGAAGTCATACACTGCGTCGTATATAGATATTTCATTATTTTTTCAAGCTTCTTTTTTAACCTATTTTGTGAGTATCTGCCTGTAAGAACGCGAAGATAATTGTACTCTTGAACATGTATATGAAAAATCAACAATCCGGTTCTTCCCTATGATGTTGAACCAATCCGGAAACTCGTCATGAGAAGGTAAACTGGATAATTTCTTATATGCTTCCGACTGCTACTGACAAACACTGACAAACACTCAATATGTAATCGAACGATTGATCAACGGCTCTTGGCGATTAGATATATATTCGAGTGATTAGATATGTATACGTGACAAGATATAAGTGATAGAAGAATTTAGATCATATATCCCATAGGTCTCCATTATAGGCTTTTGGCCTACAACTG
>JAWPHD010024829.1:0-18089 GCA_037043455.1 Cyrtodaria siliqua | reverse complement strand
CCCAACGCGCTGCCACCAGTTAGTTACATAGTCTTTTTACCCCAAATATTCATTTCCATATCAAACTATTTAATTAAAATTTATTAAGAATGCAATTTCATGTTTTAAGTTAGAAGTGTATGATTCGAAGATAACACAGTATGATCAATGGCCTAAACTAACACCCAAGAAGCCAAAACCTTAGTTTTGTCTCCTAATGTTCTCTATGTTCCCCATGTTCTCTCTACTTCTCCTCTATATATATACTAAGTATTATATCATGTACCTTAAACTTAAAATAACAATTAAGACTAACCCTATTAATTTATACCATCTCATATAATAAGTACCTAGGAGAGCCTTTTATCAGAAAAGTGTTCTGCATAGCAGACCTTAAGTCTAATGTAACTTAAATCAATATACAACCAACCTTAAAAACTTATGCAATATACATAATTTAAAAGTAACCTGAAGTATTATGCAATAAAAATATGCTTCCATACTCAAGTGAACTTAAGAACTTATGCAATTGACAGTTATCACTTAATGTCTACTCTGCATCAGTAGTATTTCCATAAGGTTTCTTTACACCGTATACTTGACAAATATGAATCACAGAATAAAATAACTTAAAATAAGTTATCCTCTACCAACATGCGTTAACTAATACAAATTAGTAGTAATTACTATCACCACTTAATTATCTACTAAGCCTTTAATATCTAGCCAAAATACTTCACACTATGATAGGAGGATGCTATAACGGCAGAGAAAAAGAAATATAATAAGAATAGCAGAGAAGAAGAGAAGTGCACCACAACACTATACGACTTGTTTTAAACGTGTTCAGTTCTGAGCTGGTAATTGCCTTTGTATATTTACTTGAAAATACAATTTAGTGTGTTATGCTTTGTTTTGATATTTTTTCCGAAAGGAAAGGTCTAATGCAGCAATGGAACATTCACTTACCAGCAGCATATTATGCATACAATATCAATCGGAAGATCCCGAGTTGCGTTTCTTTTTTCTTCAGTTGACTCCGGAATCATAGATATTGGCACTAGTTAGTATCACTGGTATGGATGTATCATTTGAATTGAAACTGGAATAGAGATTGTCAGTAGAATCAGTCAAGTATCTATAACAGTTGAAATGGAAATGTAGCATTCACAGAACACCGTGTGAATACAACCACTGCAAATCCCGCTAGAGGCAGAGGGGTAGGACCACCCTTCATGTTCATTTTGTCACTTTTTAGTCATGCTCATTCAATGTCTTCTTCATGACACCGCAAATGCAAATGTGGAAACGTAGCTCCATCGTAAATGGAGTGTCTACAATAGAATTTGCAGCAACTCTGCAGTTCTGCAGGTTAGGAGGTTCTAGGCCTATTCTCCATATTTTATCTAGAGGATGAGCCTGACATGTTCATCCCTGTTTGGCGCCATATACCATTTCTTGTGTTGGTGCTCCGTAAAACCCCAATTCAATCAATCAATTAATCAATCAATCAATCAATCAATCAATCACAGAACACAGTCTACCAAAACAGGCATTCAAAACAAAAATTCACAGAACACAGTCTACCAAAACAGGCATTCAAAAAAAAAATTCACAGAACACAGTCTACCAAAACACGCATCATACAAAACACACAACAATTACAAGGATAAACAGAAGTGTGGTCTCAACATTTTGACGCCACTATACATATTGATACTAATGTGATAAAACGTGTTTAACATTGATATTTACTTCTATGAGTTAAATGGACACTAGTGTCATGTAGATTGCAAAATCAACCAGGTTTAAGGTTAACACTATCCAAAACAGTAGTTTGTCTGATAACCTAGACACGTCCACCCATGTTACCTCATACATTATATCATCATCGCATGCGCAATGCTCACTGGATGCGTCAGTCTTATGATGTGACTAAAATCTCGTTATTTGTAGACTTCGCACAACTGTCTGCCAGACCAAATACCGTCGTCCGCATGGACGTGTCTGCCTAACTCGGGAAGTGTTGATCTATGTGCCCGTGTCTTTCGGTTCTCCAAAGTCGCACAGTTGAAAAACAGTTTCAGCCACACGGAATATTTCCTCAATCTAAAGTTGCCCGATTTGTAGAAAACGCTGATGTTAATTGCTGACGGTCACTAGGATAGTAAGCAAACGCAGTGTCATTTCAGTGACCAAAAGCAATTCAAAGTTATATATACGGATAGCTGACCTGGGTAGATACGTCTGAATTATAGTGAGGTACAGAACTAGTGCTAACGTTATTGAAATGGTCGGCGTCATTTTTTTGCCGTATTCGGTAGTTTGAATACAAGCGTCCCCGTAAGCGATATAAGTGCCGTCGGTATAACCATGCTGATGACGATCAGCGTCGGCAGGCGCTTGATTCGAATAAGGTATCGACAGCAAAACATAGATGGCAAACTTACTAAAATTATTTACAATATGTATGATAAAGCAAAATCTTGTGTTAAATCAGGTATAGAAATGTCTTTGTAAGTCAGTCTGGTGTAAGGCAGGGTGAAAATTTATCACCAGTTTTATTTTCTCTCTTTCTCAATGATGTCCCAACATTACAATGGCTAGATATTTTGTCTGATACTATTCGTGATGTATTGAGCGATGATGATGTTGAGGTTTATTTCAAGCTTTTTCTGCTTCTTTATGCGGATGATACTGCTGTTTTAGCTGAAAGTGCAGACGATTTGCAGTTAGTATTAAATAGTATGTCTGTTTATTGTAAAACCTGGGGTTTAAAAGTGAACTCGGCGAAAACTAAAATTGTTATATTTTGTAAAAGCAGGAGAGGCTTGAGAGATCCTCCAAATTTTTATTTTGACGATAGTGTGTTGGAAGTTGTTGATAGCTTCTCTTATCTTGGTGTACAATTTGCATTTAATGGCTATTTTGGTCAAACTAAGAAAAGATAAGTGGACCAAGCAAGAAAAGCTATGTACTCCTTAATTAATAAAGCCAGAAATTGTTGTTACCACTTGATTTGCAACTACATTTGTCTGATGTTATGGTTGTGCCCATACTTTCGTATGGATCAGAGGTCTGGGGTATAGAAGATATAAAAATTATAGACCAATTTCAGTCTAAATACTGTAAATTTATTCTAAACTTGAAACAAACTACACCGAATTGTATGTTGTATGGTGAGCTTGGAATATTTCCGATTTCATTACACATAAGAAGTAGAATACTTAATTACTGGTATAAACTAATAAATGCTAAAGAAACCGAAATATGCAATTTGCTATATATAATGGCATATTGTCTTCATAAAAACAACATAATTAAATTTCCATGGATACAATTTGTTGAAAAGTCACTCAACGAACTTAGGATGTCTAATTACTGGTTAGATCAGAAAGTTTATAGCCCAGATTATTTTAAGAAAATTAGTTAAGAGTCGCATAAGAGATCAATTGTTCAATCGTGGAATAGTGATATACAAAGTCTAGGTAAATGTTTAAACTATAGAATGTACAAGAAAGAGTTTGTTTTTGAGCAGTATTTTAATATTTTGCCATTTGGTTTGTCTAATACTTTATGTAAATTCCGTTGCATGAATCATAAAATACAATTAAACATAAAAAGAAATCTACGCACATGTACACTTTGTAATGCTCATGGGTTGGGTGATAAATTTCACTATTTATTTATTTGTAAACACTTTGCAAGTGACAGGAAAAAAATTATCGGTCAATATGTTTTTTATAAATATCCAAATTCTGTTAAATATGAGCTATTAATGAATAGTAAAGATAAGAATACATTATTAAAATTAGCCAGATTTTGTGAACTCATTCTTAAAGCTTGTAAATAACTGGATATAGTTTTGCTCAAAGACTGATAGAAAAAAATGTTTCTTTCATCTCAAAACATATAGATATTCACATTGCACATATATATAGTTTATGTAATATAAATGTATACACTCATTCTCCATATGCTATGCTTATTAGAAAAAAAAACTAGATAGCAAAAATACATTACTATATATAAACATGTAAATTAGGATTCGCTCATTCATTCTAGTCATTTCATTCATGTACAGATTGTTGGTTGGTTGTGTGATGGTTATGTGATTATGTGTATGGTTATGTAAATAGTTCTGTTATGTAAATAGTTTTGTTATTGTTCTGTTTTCTGCACAATGTAAATGTGTTATATCAGATGCTCTTAATGAGCCTTGAATAAATAAAACTTGAAACTTGAGCAAGGTTCTCCTTGACTCTGTATTGTAGTAATGGACGATCCCATCACTGTCCATTCGCCAGTTGGTTCAAATTTACTCACATCTATCCCGTTTTGCAAGGCATTAAATGTTTGGTATTTTGAATTCAAATTTGGTGCTATATCGAAGGGACAGGCTTGCTCGTCAAATGGGTATTTTTGAGCGTTTGTCTCATAAACAGCTCCCGGAGACGAAATCGTTAGTCCGTTGTAAAACAATACAATACCAGAATGCTCCTTATCAAAATCAGGACCGCTTCGTGTATTAAGTATGCGTACATCTGGTAGCCATATTGATTTAGGATCCACTGTTAAAGGGACACATGGCAATCTTGATTTATAAGAAAGTATAAACCAAATTGTTTTTGTATATTACTGACTTTTGATAATACTACACCAATAATATATTTCAAAATTTGGTAAAATGACATAGAAAATTGAAAACACAAATTTTATTTAATGATATGCAAGCCGGTTTAAAGTCAAAATGTTCCTTGATAAATAAGTAGAGACGCTAATATTAATGCTTGATAAAAACATCAAGATTGCTGTGTGTCCTTTATATAGTCCACATTATTGAGAAGACACAGGATGCTTCCAAAATGTTCTCCCGCTCATTGACGTCTAATATATATAACATATATAGAAATATATATTAACTTACAGAACTGGGCGAATATTTCGGGCCGGTTGTAATATTGTGTTCTGTTATTCAGTAATCTTGCCACTTCAGTATAAGACCAATAATTACCTGCTGGCAAATAATCACCCGCCGTTAAATTATCACACGCTCCAAAATGATAACACACAGCGTAAACAGATATAAAAATCCCTAGCATTTCCATTTCACTGGTTTTTAAATGAATATATCTATTTCATGACATAATTTAGTATTGCTTTATTCCAAGCACGGTGTTTATAGAGCTCTTTTGATAATTCTGATCAAGTTGTCTAAAAATTACAAGATAACTATAAATGGTACTTCACCAACATATCTCTCCGTTTTAGTTTAACCACATTACTATACGACTTACATGACTTAATTAAGAAATATAAAATAATCGAAATTAACAACTCAACATTCACTAACATTTACACTATTCTTTGCACGAATAGTAAGACTTTTTTTAATTGTGTTCCTTACCTATACGTAGAAGAAGGAGAGCATTCGGTGTTGTATACCCGTCAACACACACACTGATCTGATCTGAAAACTGTTATTAAAGCCTCTCCGTTGTCATGTACATGTATATATATTTTGATTTATCATGCAAATATGCACTTTTCTGCCTAATAAAGGGGTGACCTAATACATTTTGCTTTAATTAGGCACTGACCAATAAAGCAAATCAATGCGGAATTCCTCGGCGTTTATTGTACGTAACGTTATCTGACGTCATGCACGTAACATTGCATGACGTCATAAAACAATCAAAAAAAACAACATAAGCGTAACCATGGTAACAATCTGAGAAATAGGTAATAATAATAATTCATACAGAAAATGTGGGAAATCTACATGATAAATAGAATATTATGTCAGTGCCTTTTACTATCCAGTTTATTAGGCTCGGCACGAAAACGAAGAATGGCTCGGCAGAGTCTCGCGGCAGAACCTCGCCATTTTTCGTTTTCTAAGCCTCGCCTAATAAATTTGATAGTAAAAGGCACTGACATTATATTCTCTATTTATTTATTTAGACACCTTCAGTGTTCTGGTACCGTGTGTTTCATTACTAAAGAACAATTGATTTATCAAAACGCTCTCTGAACCAAAAAAGCATAAAAGCATTTTAATGCAGTCATTGTTACTGTGTCAAAAACAGTAAAAAAAACTAATGGGCTTATATTGACATGATAATAGCCTCTACGTGAAATTGTTTGTTTAATTCCATGGGCTCGTTCTCGTATTATAATGCATATTTATTGAAGAGGCGGAAGCTTTGTTTCACTGATTTTTATTCAGATAAATGTTTTTTTTATATATTATTGAAAGCGTGCTATTTGGACAATATACGGATAAAAATAAGTTTAGCAAGTAAATAACATACATAATTATCAGTTATATTAAGCGAATAAGTCTCAAAAGAAATATGCGAAAACAATAGCAACATGTGGTAATCTACATGCTTTACAGAACTTATAATTTCGCTCTTATTTCAATATAACGTGCGGTAATTTCACAAATGGTAAACGTTGGTTCAACCTAAGTCATGCCGATGATTTAAAATATAAAATACTTCACAGTATAAAATATCATTACATTTATTTAAGCTAGATGTGCATAAGGGCTTGCTAAACTTAATGTTTCAGTATAGTTCAAGTTATAGTCGTGACTATCTCTTAGATGTACTTACGGGATGTTACATGATTCTATATACATAAATGAGAAAAAAATGGTCCTACAGAAATCACAGTGGTGAAGACAGATTTCATAGTATATATATAGTTTGTGACGTTTAAGTATCCCCGAGCCGAAGTTGGTTTATTTATTGATAGTGCCTGGTGATACTTGAATTGGTGAACTGAATATGCTACAATATAATAAGTATTTAATCACGTTAACGGTTACATTTACGCTATTATAATATATGTGTTCATGAGTAATAAGAACTCCAGACTTAAACAGCCTAATACTAATTATTGTGTCACATGTTAGTTAACTGAATGTTGTTTTACGGCTCATCAACACAGTATAGGTTATTTAGAGCCGCCCCAGAGAGAGAGGAAGGATACATAGGATTCCGGGAACCGTGCCCTACTCTTATTATCGAATAGATTCCTATGGTTCTTTAACGTGCTCGGAGGATAGACCGATACAAGGGACCGCCCGGTTTACGTCCCCATCCGACGGACGAGGCTAAGGGAAAGTGTCTTGCCCAAGAACACACCGACGGAACTCAGTGGCACCACGGAGGATTGAACCCGGGGCCTCTGGTCACAAATCCGCCGCGCTACCGACTGCGCCACGCCAGCCCTCACATGTTAATTAAGTACTAGTCTAAGTGTTTGTGTGTTCTATTTGACTTCAAACGATATCTTCTCATAAACCTCCATAATATGTTTAACCATACTTCAGAGAATTCATTACAGATCAAGTGTTCAATTTCCAATTCATACAAATCAAAACCTCTACAAAAACCTCCAAGATGGCGGCCGTTACAAAATATAACTCTAAGCCAGTACAATGTTCTTCTCAAGAAACGTTGGACAGATTTCAATATGTGTTAAAGACTTCCTTATTGAATTAAAACATATATGCTGAAACGCAAAAGAAACGCAACTCGGGAATTTCCGCTATTGATATAGACATTTTAATTACACTACACCGCGTAACAAGAAATTCATAAATGTTGAAGTTCCTCTTTGAAAAACTGAGCCAGTTCAGTGCTGTATTTAACGTAAAGAGTTTGCAAAATTTTGCATCCTAAGTTTGCTCATATGCTTGAGCCAAACGCGTACTGCGTCAATAATGAAAATTTGACGGAATACTATTTGCTGTATTATGTGTTGTTTTAGTATTTTTTTTCGAAAGGAAAGGTAGCCATGTACCATTAGATTAACAGCAGCATATTGTACATACAATATATAGCAGAAATTCCCGAGTTGCGTTTCTTTTGCGTTTCAGTATACTTACTAAAAGCGAGGGTTAATACCTAAGACATTGTATTTTATGACTGATCCCTACTGAATATTTATCTCAAAAACACGCTATCATTGCCTCAGTTACGAGTGTATATGCTTTGTGTTATAAAGTGTATTATGCATGTATATGGTATATAGTGTAGAGAGTAATAACGGGTATATTACGTCACATTTCTTTAAATCTTCTAAAAGTTCAATTATAATAAATACAGAAAATGCGATCTCTTGGAAGCAACAACAACGAACAAGAGAGAAAAGTAGCATACTGTTTTATTGAGTCAGTTCATGAGAGGAAATATAATTTACAACACATATCTATCACAGGTTATTCTATTTTAAAGCCACACAGGTTGGGCCTGATGATCCCAAAGGACTAAAAGTAATAACACTACCGATTTGAAGTCGGACCGACATTTTACAGCCGCCACACTGAACAAGCGCTAGTGTGAATGTCAATACTGACAATGTGATTTCTGGGAAGCAACAAACAGAAACAAGAGAGAAAAGTTGCAGACTCGGTTTAATTGAGTCTGTTCATGAGACGTAATATAATGTTAACACCTCTCATGCCCACTAGCACCAGCTTAATCGGTATTCTACGTTAAAGTCACAACGATTAGTTTTAATGTTACAACACGTTTTCGAACTGCTTATTAACGTATTGGTTGAGCAACCGATATTAAAAGTAGATATTTAAGTTGAAATAAGGGATATGCTAATACTATAAGGGGTTAAAGTTCTCCGGCCATGTTTTGTTTCATGAACATATTTATGTTTATTTAAATCGAAATCAATACATAGAAATATATATTTACAATTCACACATTACAATATCTGTGAAATGCGAGAATAAGGTTTAATTTGAAAACTAAGTAGGTAAATTAATCTACAGGTAAATGTATTGATCAATTATCTGGCAATAGTTGTGCAGCTATACAATTCAGATTTACCTAATTTTACCGTGCAGTCACGCAGTGATAAAAATACTATCTATGTCATGCATATAATACTTATTTTTACATACAACTTAGTAGCGGTTTTAAATATATGTTTCTCTCCAGAACTATCAAGAAATGTTCATATGATGTTTAAGTGTTAAATTGGTTAATTGATAATACTACAAAAAGGGTGGCAATTAATCTTTAAATGGAATATTTAAACAACTAATAAATGGCTTTTTACCGTCATAGGAAAGGCCGTTTTGTTTTGTCAGGAATTGGAGTTCTAAAACCCATCTTTTGGAGAAAGATGGATTTTAATTGTTAGTTGTTCTTTGGTTTTTCTTGAAGAAGAAGAGTTCGAAAATTTGAAGAAACTAGTTATTATTTATTTAATAACATTTGTGGTAGTTTATCTTAACCTTGTAAATGAATTGTTTAAAAGTGAATTGTGGAGTGCTTGGTCCAGTGGTAGATCGCCGAACTCCAGATCGAGAGGTCATGGGTTCGATCCTCGCCGCGACCACGTTATTTATCCTTGAGCAAGATAATTAATTCACATTGCTTAGTACGTAAGGAAGCCATCTACCCAGGAAGCCATCGAGAGTGATTAATCTAAGACTAAGTTACAAGAACTTATTTCGCAATCGATGTAAAATAAATATGTTTAAACTAATTGTTTAAAATAACAGTACAACGAAGACCGGCAAGCAAATGTCGATGCTATTTTGGTGTAAACAAGTATACTTTACACTGGATATATAATAAGGCAAACCTAATACATACATAAAGAAGGCTGAAAATATCGGACAGGGAAAGCAGCATTCAAGGACGACAGTCAACCACAAAACACAAAAACAAACACGCAAACACAAAACGAAAAGGCAAAAGTAATAAAAAATGCAAACGACATCACAAACACAAAAGGGTTGACAATAGGGCTACCGCCTTGGAACGGTCAGTGGCAAAGTAGGCCACTGTGGGTTTAAACCGGTTCTAGGGTGCACCAAACCTCACACTTACCCTACTGTCATCCCATAAAAACAGGACAGTGTAAATAAAGAAATCCCCGCCATGATCTAAACTCTAACCAACAAGGCAGCATCAATAGGCAATATAAGTAAAACACAAATATGCTCGTGTAAATATAATACAAAAAAACAATAGCCTAGAAAGCCACAATGAAGGTACTTAATGACTTGGCAGAAGCCAGAGCAGTAAGAGAATACACCATTAAGGGCACAAAACACGTTTTATTCCTTCGCTTACTGTGTATGAAAGCATCAAATGCATGTTCAGGTATTTTCTAAACGATTGATCTTGATACTGTTTCGTATAGTTTGTCACGCATTATCACGTGAACACATACCAGCAAAGGTGTACCCAGAGACTTGGATAATGATACTTACAAAGCTCCTGGGCATACTCCAATCTCGATAATATAGATTAATTATATAACCACGCAAAGTTAATACAATAGTCACCGAGCAATGTATGTTTTGTAACAATCTAATCTAAAAGCTGCACGCTTTCTTCTTGACAATATTATACACCAATTAAAACGCTGTCTTATATTGGACATAAACGTATATGTTGATCAAATCGTTTCTGCAATACTTTCACATTAAACTTTTTTCGGTTTATATCATGTTCAAGATAAACATGTCCCACGTTTATTTTTTAATTTCTGCTATTCATTTAATAATTTTGAAATAATTAATCAGCAAATAAAAGTTGTGTTATTATAACGACACTATATTTGTACATGTAAACTGATAACTACCAGCTAACTATTTGCCCATGTTCGACTCACTACATCTATTTAAAGCTGTACAGTCCCTATTTTAAATGGTAATAACTCATGAATATGAATGAGTCACGTGTGAAGTAGTTTCAAATCGACGAAGACCCCAAAAGTCGGTATATAAGGAGAAATCGATACGTACAATTTTACATTTTTATTTAGCCTCCGTACAGGTAACATCGATAAATATACGGCTCCAGAATATATGTGAAAAAAAATAGTTGCCCGGAACGGGATTTGAATCACAGCCTTGCACTTGTAAGATTTGAAAGATGTACGCTGAACCTCTAGACCACTGCTATTTATTGGTATTTTGTAGCACTTTTAACACTAAATAGGCATTACGTAATAACAAGAGCGCGCACACAAACTCATCAAGCGCTAAATAACAAGTCGAGATATGGTTGATTTGAGGCGAAGTATTAGTTTCATATTGATAAGATACAGTATTACAATATGGACTGCATATTTATTGATCCATCAAATATGTTGTTATTTTACCTCATAATATATGGTAGTTAGTATACTATTTTCTCAAGTAGCGTTGTAGTTCAGTGGATAGAGCACAGGACTTGAAATCAGAAGGTCGTGTGTTCGAGCCCCGAAAGAAGCTAACTTTTTCTTTTTGTAAAAATTACTGTTACCTGTGTATAGGTACGATGTGCACTGGTCGATGTATATACAGTAAATGATTTCCTTCGCTATATTTGCTCGCTTAAATACCCGATTTCGACATGAGCTGGTGAACATGAAGTTACAAATAAAGACACGCCTACAAAGAAGAAATCGATTGATATAGGGTCTCTGTAGCTTTAAGTGTTTAGGTAAATACTCGCCGGACATATTCTTATTAGTAAAACAAAGATTGAATAAACCAATGAAATAACTAGACGGATGTTCCACGGAACTAGTGTGTCGCCTTCCAGTGCTTTGTCAGTATAACACTTTTTTTGGACCCAGATACATGACTTTTACAAACTGGCCTGACTAAGTTTTCGTGAAGAAAAAAGTCCCTTCAGTGTGACCTTGACCTTTTTTTTAGTATGGCCATGTCGATGTTGTCATGATGAATACGTGATATTGAAAGTTTGATGAAGAAATTTCAAGAAATGAGAAAGTTATAGCCAACGTTAAGTTTTCGTGAAGAGTATTTTCGAGTATTTAACCCATATAATGACCTTCAGTGTGACCTTGACCTTTATATTTAGTATGTCGATGTTGTCTTGATGAAGTTATATTGTACGTTTTCGTAACGGACTGACGGACGGACGGACTGACGGACGACAAGGTGAAAAGGCGACTCACAAATGGTTTCTCCTTTTATACTTTTTTGAAGATAATGTTTATATTTTTAGAAAAAGGATATGAGAATACAGTTTGACAATCTGCAATAATTGTTAAAATATCCTTGTATTTAGATAAATATTAATTAACCACAACTTACATTGTAATGCTTAATAGTTGAAATATAGAAGCAAAACACTTACCATTCACCTTCAAAACTAATTGATTTAGGTGTGTGTATTAGGCGTTTGTATCACATACGAAAGCTATTGTTCGGTACGCTTGTTTCAGCCAAAGGTTTTACTGAAGTAGCTTTAACAATTTAAACAAACGAACATCAATCAAATATTATTAGAACTGGTATTCTTAGTGGTAAGTAAAATACCTTAGTTTTGAAAATCGGTTGAGAAATAAATATTTTACATTCGATCAAAACGATTTTTGATTGGGCTTTTTCCCCATGTAAATTCCTTGTTGGTGGAGGCAGAACATTTCAAATAACTACAGTTAGCCTTCATATTTTTCTAATTAAACTTTCAGGATGTCTTAATTTACGATTGGTCAACCCATCCTATCATTGTTTGGATTTTGTTTTTATTCTTCTTCTAATTTTTGATGCAGCAGAATTTTGCCCTATCAAAAACGACTTCGTGCTCAGATCCCACAATCCATTGAGGATTTTAGTATAAAATGGTACCGTAGAGAGGACCCAAACTCTCTTTCTACTTGCAGATACACGTATTAACTTTATAATGCTAACCCCTCTTTACTTCCTCCGAGACCTAGGTTTTCCTTTCGTAATTTAAAACCGGGAATTCAAGAATTTCATAATAAATTTGTTTTAGTTCCTGCTGTGTGCAGCTAATAATGAGTTATATAATTCAGGAATAAATACTGCTGAAACACTCACTGATCCAAACACTTCACTTGCATATTTATACTCAGTGTTAAACTATGCTCTTTCTAAACATGCTCCTTTAAAACAGAGACGAATTAAACGCCCAAAACAGCCTGAATGGTACTCTGATAAAATTAAAGAGGCAAGAAAACTACGTGATAAGTTCAATAAAGCTAAAAAATGGCCAGAATATAAAAAATGGAGGAATAAAACTAACCATCTGATTACTTTAGGTAAGAAAAGGTTTTTTGCAAATGCAATTAAAGATAAAAAAGACTCTAAATTTATTTGGTCGCATCTTAAATCAATATCTGCACAGACCAATCAAACTGTTATAAAATTACCACCAATTTTAAATATTAATAATGTTACAACTGAGGGGGAGAAAAATATAGCTGACGCTCTAAATGACCACTTTGTTAATATTGCTAATACAATAAACAAAACTCCAATATATGCAAATAACTACGCTGAATTAAAAAAACGTATTGATAATAAATTAAAACAGGCAATATTTAAAATAGATTACATCTCGATTTTCGAAGTAAGGCTAATAATTGATAAATTAGATATAAATAAAGCAAAAGGTATAGATGGTATTGGACCTCGTATTATAAAAGCAGCATCGGATTGTATCATTAATGCTATCACTTCAATCATTAATAAATGCATAGATCAAGGCATATTTCCTGATCAGCTAAAAAAGGCATGCGTGTTACCAATACACAAAAATGGACCAAAAGATGACCCGAACAATTATAGACCTATCTCATTATTACCAACAATTTCCAAAATATTTGAGAAGCATGTTGCTGCGCAACTGCACTCTTTCTTTCAACAATTTAATATTTTGTACTCGGCTCAATCTGGATTTCGTAAAAATCATTCTTGCCAAACAGCACTTATTAACCTTGTTGATAGCTGGTTGAAACAAATTGATTCTGGAAACTTTGTTGGCAGTGTTTTCCTTGACATGAGAAAGGCGTTTGATATGGTTGATCATGAGATACTATTATACAAACTGCATTTGTATCATTTTTCGACTTTAACAATACGTTGGTTTCAGTCATATCTGTCTAACAGGACACAAGTAGTCAGAGTTGGACAGTATCAATCTTAGGAGAGAATCATCAAATCAGGTGTCCCTCAGGGATCTATCCTAGGACCACTTTTGTTCTTGATTTATGTAAATGATCTACCTTTAGCTTCCAAAGAAGCTTCAGTTGACATATATGCTGATGACTCCACGCTACATACATCAGGGCTGGATGTGTCATCCATTGAGAATAAATTACAAACTGACTTAAATAACATAAATAAATGGTGCACTATAAATAACATGGTTATAAATCCTACAAAAACAACATGTATGCTATTAGGTTCAAAATATAAAATAAACCATTCTCGAAAACTCACGCTTTCGATAGATAATTGCCTGATACAATCAGTGTCTTCTCAAAAACTTCTAGGAATTACAATAGATCAACATCTAAAGTGGGATGTTCAGATAAGCAAAGTCTGTAATCATATATCGAGTAAATTCACTCTTTTAAGACGAATATCTAAATATTTGACACTTGATATGAAAAAGCTATTCTATAATGCATATTTAGTTCCAATATTTGATTATGGATCTATCCTCTTGAGTAATTGTACTAAATTAAATTTTACAAAGGTTGTTACTTTACAAAAAAGCATCGCACGCTGGATTTTGATAAAACCTTTACATACACCTTCTGCAAATCTTTCAATGAGTTAAATTGGATGTCATTTGAAACAAGATGTAAATTTCAAGTAGGTGTTTTAGTTTATAAAGCAATTCATAATCTTACACCAATATACACTTCTCAAAACTGCTAACTACACCGCTCACGTTTTGGGTTATATATATCGATGGGTTGAATGTTTTTCAATAAAATAAAAAGGAAATACCAATTCAATCATTTTTACATCATTTCATTTTATTTTTTTCATGGGCAATGCTAGAACTAAACCACAATAAGCAATTACAAACGACCCATGTAAACACTAAAGTCACACTTTTATGAACAAGAAATGAAAAGTGTGACTTTAGTGTTTACATGGGTCGTTTGTAATTGCTTATTGTGGTTTAGTTCTAGCATTGCCCATGAAAAAAATAAAATGAAATGATGTAAAAATGATTGAATTGGTATTTCCTTTTTATTTTATTGAAAAACATTCAACCCATCGATATATATAACCCAAAACGTAGCGGTGTAGTTAGCAGTTTTGAGAAGTGTACATAAGTAAATTAATAACATTTTCTGAAAATAGCAGATATAATTTAAGATCATGCATTAAACATGACATTAAGCATCCTAGACCTAAATCCGAATATTTAAAACAATCTTTTACCTATGTTGCTATGCGGACTTGGAATTCAATCCCAGAAAATATCCGGACTTCTGTTTCTATTTATGCTTTCAAACACAATTATAAATTATTTCTATTTCAAGATAACAGGTGTTCTGCTCAAATTAAGTTGTGTTAATAGTGAATACTTGTTTTGAATGCCAGCTTGAAACATATTATTAATGTTACGTGCATGTATTCACTTGCTATTGTTTATAAGTTGCTGTTGTTATCAGAAGGCCTCATGGAAGATAAGTGTTGTGCAATTGTTTGTATAATCTTAATGAGTTGTACCTTCATGAAATAAAGAATTTATTATTATTATTATTATTATAATGTAATTATTGTTTAACGCCTACATGACGTCAATGTTTTGTCTCTAGAACTCGGTAGCATTCATTCGTATACTCCAGTTCAGTCTACTGAGAATGATGTTGTTTCCACATGTATCACTCGGTGCACTACTTTCAAGGCTGGGGTAGACGAAAAGCAGAACAAACTGCAAACTATATACTTAATTCCTAAATTACATAAAAATCCGTAAAAGGCACGCTTTATTTCGAATTCTAGTGCCTGCACCACCACAAATATCTCCAAACGTTTAACTTCCAGTCTTACTTAAAGATCACGTTAAACAATATTGTGCTAAAACTTTTGAAAACCCTGGGATTAATTTGTTTTGGTCTATAAAAAATTCAGGAGACGTTCTTGATAAAATTTGCAATAAACGTCAAGTTTCATCTGTAAGCACTTATGACTTCTCTACAGTATATACAACTTTACCACATCACATGGAAAATACTATATATTTGGCCTGTAATAATATTAAAGCGTTTTTTACTAACGGCAGATTAGACAATTACACTACTATGTGGACTTGCCAACAAGTTTGTGAAGCACTAATCTTCCTATTAGATAATATTTTCGTCAGGTCTGGAAAGACCGTTTATAGACAAATTGTTGGTGTCCCTATGGGTACGAACTGTGCACCCATTGTCGAAGATTTGTTTTTATATTGCTATGAAAGAGATTTCATGTTGAGTCTTTCACCAGATACGTAGGCAGATGTTATTGAAGCATTTAATGACACCTCTCGGTATCTGGAATAGAACATTGACAACCCCTTCTTTTCTAATATGGTTAATAATATATTATGGTTAATAATATATACCCCTAAGAACTTCAACTTAACAAAGACTAACGCCTCTTTTCCCGATTTACATCTCTCCACTGAAAATGGTGAAATAATCAGCAAAAAATATATGATAAGAGAGATGATTTTAATTTTGATATTGTTAATTATTCCCATTTAGATGGGACGTTCCCCGAGCAACTTCTTATAGGGTCTATGTGTCTCAACTTATTCATTTTTCTAGAGCTTGTACTCGAGTTGAGGACTTTAATATTCGTAATCTTTGTATAACTAAAAAGCGACTCTATCAGGGCTACCTTTACCATGAAGTTCGTCAAACTTTTGCAAAATGTTTTTATCGTAACCCTGACCTTCTTTCCAAATATAAAAGTAATTTAAGAACTCTTCTGCGACAAGGACTATCACAACCTGACTTCAATGGTGACGTGATTCAAAAACTTCGTAAGATACTTGGTCATGATCACTTTCATTCTATCTTTGTTAAACTTGTTAAAAGGTTTATCAAAAGAGGTTATGACCCTATCACTTTGCAACGCACTGCATGCTTGATGGTGGACCCATTTACAGTTCGCCACTATGCTTTCCTCTTTAATTGTACGATGACCGGACAGATCCTATGATGACGTCTACCTAAAGGTCAAAAGGACGGTGACGTTTGATGTTTGTCTGCCATCTTGTCTTGTCGTGCCCTTAATAGTTTGTTCTCTGGTTGCTCTGTCTTCTGTCAATTCATTGAGTACCTTCTTTGTGGCTTTCTTGGCTATTGCTTTTTGTATTTATATATAAACGAGCATCTTCGTGTTTTACTTATATTGCCTATTAATGCTGCCTTGTTGGTTAGAGAATAGTTCATGACGGGGATTTCTTTATTTACAATGTCCCGTTTTATTGGGATGACAGTAGGGTAATTGTGAGGTTTGGTGCACCCTAGAACCTGGTTTAAACCCCCAGCGGCTTTTTTTTCCACTCACCGTTCCACCCCTGCGAAACGTGACCCTGGTCAGCCATGGTCAACCGTGGTCAAGCTCTGCCAACCATGGCTGAACCATGGTTGGCAAAGGTCAAACATGCTTTTGATAACATTGAAATGCTGAAAGACCGTGGTCAACCATGGTTTAACGACATGACCATGGTCAAAGATTGTTGGACCTTGGTTGACCATGGTCACTCAAGGGTTGACCATGTTCAACCATGGTAATTCAGCATGTAAGCTATAAAATCATTGTAGACCATGGTCATTAAAAGAGGAAATGACAAGACCATGGTTGACCATGGTTGCTGATCATTTCTAACAGCGAAACCATGGTTGACCATGGTTTAAAAAATGGAGTTGACACCCATTCTGTGACTGGACAGAAACCCAATTTAACAACTCCAGCAAAAACACCAAATGTAAGTGAAATTTCAGTGAAATTTTGGTGAAATCTAAAATTAATTGATTGAAATTTCAATGACAAATCTTTCTACACATTTTTTATTTAGACAAGCAGACAGACAGATATATAGATGCTCACATAGTACATCATTATAATAACTCACCCTACTGAAAATGCAGCTGGGATCCCAGGGGAAATAATCTAGATAATTAAAGCCTAAAAAAAAACTCAATTTTAATTTTTTTTCCATTGTAATTGGCAAATTGTGTTGTTTTATATCAAAAGACACCACAGGACCACTACCTTGATATGTGTTGCACGTTTTATGAAGATAAATTTATTGGTTTAGGAGTTTGGAAAGTAAAATGGATTATTC
>JAWPHD010024828.1:0-18092 GCA_037043455.1 Cyrtodaria siliqua | reverse complement strand
GAAAATATATTGCACAGTTGATGTGTGTATTAAATCGTGAATACACTAACATAAGGTTTCGATATAGATTCAACAATAATAATGTTGTAAAAGTTGTTCTGTTTTCTTTTTTTCTTCTTCTTTTTCCTTTAAAGACCTTTAAAGGGACAATGTCCGTAACTTTTAGTTAATAAAACACGAAATAAGTACGTTGACAAACATTAAACACGTACCATTATTGAATATTTACCAAATAAAAACAAGATTGTTTGACAGAATTTAAAAAAAGTACAAAAAAATAAGTACCTTTTTCCAGGTTTGAACTCGCAGCCCTATCTAACAATTACACTTGCCGGTAATAACATAGGCTTGTTAGGGCCAACTGCTTAACCAACTGAGCTAAGCCGACAGATGCTATTGTGCAATACATACTATGTACAAAAGCGAATGCGCTAAATACTGTCACGTGATCAGTAGAAAAGGTAAATACGGTGGGACCGCTTTAATGACATCCGATCAATAAAACTTTATTTTTTCAAGCTCCTTGACTATATTACTAAAATCGGCCTACTTATTTATAATACGGGCAGTGTCCCTTTAATAACGTATGCTGTGTTGTTGAGCCGTAAAACAACATTCAATTCAATTCAATTCAATTTAATTCACGCACGCACGCACGCACGCATTGGAGCAAATTATGGTGAGGAAACTTCATCCTTTATCATCTGTGTTTGATTGCTGCCCAGACATTCACTCACTGACAGATCACAGAGGCTTCGGTTGGTTGACTGATCGATGGATAAAGCATTGCGATCTTGCGGGTTAGAGCTGCAGAACATTGCCCTGCGGTGGCATTTCTAAAAGCAAACGTCATGTCATCCTCTCATGAATAACTAAATAACATTGAAAAGAATATATGTTAATTTGTCAACATTACAAACTTCGTGTCAAGCATCATCACAACAGCCTGTAAAGTTCAGTGGCTAAGTCACTGCGCTTTTTTTTTCAACATTAAAGGAGCTGATACAGACTTTGTGCACTTGATTAGTGTATGAAGGAGAGAATAGTTGGCATGTATATACCACAATCCCTGTTCGATCCCTGGCGGAGGTGTTTCTGATAGGAAACATTACCCGTCGCCTCATTTTCTCTCTGAGGTTGCTGGCGCTGTATGTGCCTCGATATAAGATTGATACCCGTATATGGGTGTAAAAATTCTCAACATTAAAGGAGCTGATGCAAACTTCGTGTAGTGGATTAGTGTATAACTATGAAGAAGGGAATAGTTGGCATGTATACACCACAAGGCCATAGCTAGACCTTCAATGTTCAATGTAACAGGAGATTGCAGTGTGGTAAGTCACTGCGCTTTAAAGCGGCAGACCTCTACCCCCGAGTGGGTTTGACCCATGGCTGAGGCGGTGTCTGATAGGAAACATTATCTCTCGCCTCATTTTCTCTCTGAGGTTGCTGGCGCTGTATGTGCTTCGATATCATTTTGATATACGTATAAGAGTGTACAAATTATCAACATTAAAGGAGCTGATGCAAACTCCGTGTAGCGGATTAGTGTATAACTATGAAGAAGGGAATAGTTGGCATGTATACACCACAAGGCCATAGCCAGACCTTCAATGTTCAATGTAACAGGAGATTGCAGTGTGGTAAGTCACTGCGCTTTAAGGCTGCAGACCTTTACCCCGAGTGTTCCCTCTGGGGTTTCTGGTGCAATATATTACTCGATGTAAGATATGAGTTTAAAAGCTAACATTTTTATTTTTCAACATTAAAGGAGCTGATACAAACTTCGTGTACTGGATCTTCGTGTACTGGATTAGTGTATAACTTTGAGGGAATAAAGCGTCGCATCTATACGCCGCGCAAATAATAGCTAGACATTTCACGTTCAATGAAACAGGAGAGTTCATATGGGTAAGTCATAGCGCTTTAAAGCTGCAAACCTCTACCCCGAGTGGTTCGTTCCCTGGCGTAGACGTGTCTGATAGGTAACAGCATCGCTCGTCTCATCTTCCCTCTGAGGTTGCTGGCGCAGTATATGCCCCGATATAAGATTGATACCCGCAATTGAGAGTAAAAGCAAACAATTTTACTTTTCAACATATAAGAAGCTGATCAAAACTTCGTGTACCGGATTCGTGAATAACTATGAAGAAAACAAGAGTTGTATCTGTTCGTCGCAAGAAATAATCAGAGCTTCCATGTTCAATGAAACAGCTAGAGAGTTCAGTGGGGGGGGGGGGGGGGTAAATCACTGCGCTTAAAGCTGCAGACCTCTATCCCGAGTGGGTTCGTTCCCTGGCGTAGTCGTGTCTGATAGGAATCAACATCTCTTGTCTCATCTTCCCTCTGAGGTTGCTGTCGCAGTAAATGCCCCGATATAAGAGTGATACCCGCAAGTACGAGTAAAAGCACACATTTTTGCTTTTCAGCATTAAAGGAGCTGATAGCAACTTCGTGTCCTGCATTAGTGTATAACTATGAAGGGAAGAAGAGTTGGCATGTACACGCCGCAATATATAGCCAGACCTTCAATGTTCAGTGAAACAGGAAAGTTCAGTGGGGTAAGTCACTGCGCTTAAAGCTGCAGACCTCTACTCCCCGAGGGATTCGCTTCATGGCGGAGGCGTGTCTGATAGATAGAAACATTATCCCTCCTCGTCTTATCTTTCCTCGGAAATTGCTGGCGCCGTATATGCCCCGATGTAATATTGATACCCGCACGTGAAAGTAAAAGCCAACGTTTGTATTTTTCAACATTAAAGGAGCTGATACAGACTTCGTGTCCTGAATTAGTGTATAACTGAGTTGCATGTATACGCCGCAAGACACAGCCAGACCGTCAATGTCCAGTGAAACATCACGACGGCCCGGAAAATTCAGTGGATGGATAAGACCTTGCGCATTAGAGCTGCATACCTTTGTTCCGTGTGGACAATTAAAGGACAATTCATCCCCCTGTCTCATCTTTCTTTGAAGTTGTTTGTGTTCAATCTTAAAGGGGCACACGGCAATCTTGAATTTTGTAATTAATACTATTACTTATTGGTTCAAAGTGTTCAAATTGTTATAGCATATTAATTGAAAACTCACACTTGTATTTGAATATACAAGACGTATTTAACAAAATTAATCGAGGTGCTATGTTTTAGGCTTGATACAAACCCCATGATTGCCGTATGTATCCCTGTAATGATCGTCGGTGATAGATCCGCATATGATGTGTTAAAGGGATGTACTGCAATCTTGATATTTTAACGGCGGCCCGTTAGTTTTTCACATATCACAACCAGCATTTGTTCAATCATTAATAATAAGTATACTGATAGTATCAACCAAACTGGTTTCGCATTTTACTAACGTTTGATTTATAGTGCACCAATAATACATTCAATGCAGGAAGTTTTAAAGTCAAAATTATTATTGATTATATTGCGTATTTTAATGATGGACATACTTGCCATGTGTTCCTTAAACGAAAGCATCAGTTGAATGATTCAAAGTCACAATAACAGTTGCTTTATAAATACAGGTGCTAGTTTTGATGATTGATGCATAATTCGAGATTGCCGCGTGTCCCTTTAAAAGCGGAGGGCACTCCCAACCAGTATGTCACATACGTGCAAAGCCAGACATATGCATCGATCATGTACAATGACAATATAATACATATGTTTCAAGTCGCACCTTTGAATACGCAATTTTACATTCAGGACAATACATTATGTTATGTTGTTCGCTCGTTTAAATTAAATGCAACTAAAACACATTATAATAGTTTAACGCGTATTGGTACACATTAGTATTTTTTCAAAATGTCTCCAGTCCCTTTAATATGCCTAAAGTGCGAATGCACCTCGGTGAACTCCTTGTTCAATTGCATTTGGCATGAAATCATGTAGCAACAGGAAATAAACAACAACATGTCACTCAATATTGACAAAAGGTTGCATCTGACACTTGACACCTGTAATTTGACTGGCTTAATTGATTGGGGTTTTCTCTCTCAAATTCATGGAGCCTGTCAATTATGTTCAATGGGCTGTCTTCACAGCACCTTTGGGCGCGGTGTGCTTTTTTAAAGGTGCGCTGGGCGTTTTAAAGGAACGCTGGGCGTTTTACACGGCACTATTGAGTTCCACCGACACGCCCAACGCATTCATACGCGGCACACAGTCTAGCAAATAGTACCCCACCGACACGCCCAACGCATTCATACGCGGCACACAGTCTAGCAAATAGTACCCCACCGACACGCCCAACGCATTCATACGCGGCACACAGTCTAGCAAATAGTACCGAACCGCACTACACGTTCAATGCTAGTACATGACATGAAAGCCCGTTTGATCAGGTTCTGATCAAAATCTAGTTCTTATTATTCTTTTTCCTCTTATTCTTCTTCTCCCCAGCACTTTTCATAGTACGACTGGTCGCACGGCCTCTAAATTTTACACAGTGATAGAGCTCAGTCTGGAATAGTGTCCCGAAGCTTTTGGGGTCATGACGTCATCCAAGATGGCCGCCAGTGACGTCATCAGACAAATCTTGTTCGCGCTAGATGTCAAACATTTATAGTCGGATTTGAATGAAACTTTCACAGATTGTAGTGTTCAGGGTCTAGTTGTGCTTGAATGTAAAAACGTGTCTCTATGTAATAACGTCTTGACGTCAGTGACGTCACAATGTTACGAAAAGTCCTTTTTTCAATGATTGCATTTTTTCATGTTTTTTTACTGTAAAATCCATCAGTGTCATTGTTTCAATCGACTCTGACAGTTTTAAAGTCATGACGTCATTCAAAATGGCCGCCAATGACGTCATTTAAGAAATATTGTAATCGCTATATCTCCTTCATTTATGATCGGATTTTGATGCAACTTTCACAGCCTGTAGGGAATGAGGTTGAGTTGTGGAACAATGTCAAAAATTGTCATGACGTCATCCAAGATGGCCGCCAGTGACGTCATGATACAAATTTTGTTAGCGCTAGATCTCAAACATTTACTGTCGGATATAAAGGAAACTTTTACAGATTGTTGAGGTTAGGGTCTAGTTGTGTGTTGAATGTCAAAATGTGTCTCTACGTCATAATCTTCTGACGTCAGTGACGTCACAATGTTATGAAAAATCCGTTTTTTTCATTAATTGTATTTTTTTAGGAATTTTATTGTAAAATCCGTCAGTGTCATCATTTTAGTCGACGCTGACAGTTCTAACGTCATGACGTCATTCAAAATGGCCGCCAATGACGTCATTTAGGAAATCTTGTAATCGCTATATCTCCTTCATTTATGATCGGATTTTGATGCAAACTTTCACAGCCTCTAGGGAAGTATGTTGGGTTGTACCAGAATTTCGAAAATTATCATGACGTTATCCAAGATGGCCGCCAGTGACGTCATCAGACAAACCTTGTTATCGCTAGATCTCACACATTTATAGTCCGATTTGAATGAAACTTTCACAGATTGTAGGTTTCAGGCTCTAGTTGTGTAAAAATGTAAAAACGTGTCTCTATGTAGTAACGTCTTGACGTCAGAGACGTCATAATGTTATGAAAATCCGTTTTTTCACTGATTCCATTTTTGAAGTTGTTTTACTGAATAATCCATCAATGTCATTGTCTCAGTCGACGCTGACATTTTTAACGTCATGACGTCATCCAAAATGGCCGCTAATGACGTCATTTAAGAAATCTTGTTTTTTCTATATCTTCTCTATTTATTATCGGATTTGAATACAACTTTCACCGATTGTAGAGTTCTGGGTCCGGTTGTGCAAGAACGTCATACGGTATCCCGACGTCATGACGTCAGTGACGTCAACATATTCAGAAATTCCTTTTTTTCACTGATTGCATGTTCGGAGTTATTTTCGTGATAAATCAATCAGCGTCTTCATCTTCGACAACTATGACAGTTGTGACGTCATGACGCCATTAAAAACAGAAGAAAGCCCGTTTAATCAGGCTCTGATCAAAATCTAGTTATTATTATTATTATTCCTCTTCTTCTTCTCGCCGCCACTTTTCATAGTATGACTGGTCGCAGGGCCTCAATGTTTTACACAGTGATATAGCTCAGGCTGGAATAGTGTCCCGAAAATTTTGGGGTCATGACGTCATCCAAGATGGCCGCCACTGGCATTTGTAGGCAAATCTTGTTATCACTGTATCTCGTGCATTTACGATGGGATTTGAATGAAACTTTCACAGATTGTAGAGTTTAGGGTCTAGATGTGCATGAATGTCAAAACTGGTCTCTTTATGTTACAACGTCTTGACGTCAGTGACGTCACAATGTTATGAAAAATCCGTTTTTCTTCATTAATTGCATTTTTTAAGGTGTTTGATCGGAAAATCCATCAGTATCATCATTTTAGTCGACGCTGACAGTTTTAACGTCATGACGTCATCCAAAATGGCCGCCAATGACTTCATTTAAGAAATATTGTATTCGCTATATCTCCTTCATTTATTATTCGATTTTGAGATAACTTTCACAGCCTGTATGGAATACGGTTGAGTTGTGCAAGAGTGCCGAAAATTGTCATGACGTCATCAAAGATGGCCGCCAGTGACGTCATGATGAAAATCTTGTTATCGCTAGATCTCAGAGATGTATGGTTGGATTTGAATGAAACTTTCAAATATTGTAGAGTTCAGGGTCTAGTTGTGTAAGAATGTAAAAACGTGTCACTGTGAAATAACGCCTTGACGTCAGTGACGTCATAATGTTATGAAAACCCGTTTTTATCACTGATTACATTTTTGAAGTTGTTTTACTGTATAATCCATCAATGTCATTGTCTCAGTCGACGCTGACAGTTTTAACGTCATGACGTCATCCAAAATGGCCGCCAATGACGTCATTTAAGAAATATTGTATTCGCCATATCTCCTTCATTTATCATCGGAGTTTGATAAAAAATTCTCAGTTTGTAGATATCAACGTCTAGTTGTGCTATAATGTGGAATGTTTTCATGTCGTCATCAAAGATGGCCGCCAGTGACGTCATAAATGAACTACTGTTTTGTCTATATCTTCTCTATCTATTATTGGATTTGAATAAAACTTTCACAGATTGTAGAGTTCAGGGTCCGGTTGTGCAAGAACGTCATACGGTATCCCGACATCATGACGTCATGACGTCAGTGACGTCAAAATATTCAGAAAATCGTTTTTTTCATTGATTGCATTTTAGAAGTTATTTTCGTGATAAATCAATCAGTGTCTTCATCTTCGACAACACTGACGGTTTTGACGTCATGACAGGAAAGCCCGTTTGATCAGGTCTCTGATCAAAATCTAGTTCTTATTATTATTCTTTTTCTTCTTCTTCTTCTTCTTCTCCCCAGCACTTTTCATAGTACGACTGGTCGCACGGCCTCTAAATGTTACACAGTGATAGAACTCAGGCTGGAATAGTGTCCCGAAGCTTTTGGGGTCATAACGTCATCCAAGATGGCCGCCAGTGACGTCATGATAAATATCTTGTTAGCGCTAGATCTCAAACATTTATGGTCGGATTTGAATGAAACTTTCGCAGCTGGTACAGTTTAGGGTCTAGTTGTGCAAGAACATAAAATGACGTCATTAAATGTGACGTCGGCCGGTGACGTCGTAAGTCATAAAAGGTCATTTTGGTGCAAATTGTATGTTTCGACCAGTTTTGCCTGTAAATCAATCACGGTCATTGTCTTTAACGTCACCGATCATTGTGACGTCATGACGTCATCCAGTATGATTTTACGTATTTTCCTATATAACTGTTTAAAAATGGAAATTCTTGTTATAAGTGTTTCTCGTTATCACTTGTTGCGTAAGATCATACTGCGGATGGTTTACTTTTTCGGCTTTATCGCTTGTTGTGCAACATCATACTGCGGATGGTAAGAATGTTTAGGTTGATCACGTGTTGTGTTATGTGACACAGTTGTTTACCTGACGTCACCAACAAACACAGTGTCTAAGGAAGAATTTTTTTTTTTTTTTTTTTTTTTTTTTTTTTTAAGTCCACCCGCGCAGCTTTTTAGCTGGACAAAAGATGCGCAGTAAAACTTGTGTGTTTTTTCCTATTTATTAACGATTTCTCGTAAATTTCTTTTCTTTTCTTTTTTTTTTTTTTCTTTTTTTTCTTTAGGTCAGTGCTGCGGATGGAGGAGGTGGGTGGTGGGGGGGGGGGGGGATTTCGGGTTACTTTGTCGGTGTGAGATGGTGTTGCTGAGAGAGGGCGTTCCCTTTCCAACCTTTCTCCGTCAGTTTTACAGTAAATCAATCAAGATCAATGTCTTTATCATCACTAACCATTGTGACGTCATGACGTCATTGAGTATGATTTTACATGTTAAGCCTGACATTGAAAGCCCATGTTTGATCAGGTTCTGATCAAAATCTAGTTCTTATTAGGGCTTTCCACTTTTAAGTGGACCTCTTGTTTTCGTTCTGTTTATTAGGGCTTTCCACCTTTCAGTGGAAAGACCTTTTGTTTTCGTTCTGTTTATTCTTATTATTATTCTTTTTCTTCTGTCCGCCACTTTTCATAGTACTACTGGTCGCACGGCCTCTAAATTCTACACAATGATAGAACTCAGGCTGGAATAGTGTCCCGAAGCTTTTGGGGTCATGACGTCATCCAAGATGGCCGCCAGTGACGTCATGATAAAAATCTTGTTAGCGCTAGATCTCAAACATTTATGACCGGATTTGAATGAAACTTTCGCAGCTGGTACAGTTTAGGGTCTAGTTGTGCAAGAACATAAAATGACGTCAAGACGTCATTAAATGCGACGTCGGCCTGTGACGTCTTAAGTCATAAAAGGTCATTTTGGTGCAAATTGTATTTTTCGACCAGTTTTGCCTGTAAATCAATCACGGTCATTGTCTTTAACGTCACTAATCATTGTGACGTCATGACGTCATCCAGTATGATTTTACGTTTTTTCCTATATAACTGTTTAAAAATGGAAATTCTTGTTATAAGTGTTTCTCGTTATCACTTGTTGCGTAAGATCGTACGGCGGATGGATGGTTTACTTTTTCGGCTTTATCGCTTGTTGTGCAACATCATACTGCGGATGGTAAGACTGTTTAGGTTGATCATGTGTTGTGTTATGTGACACACTTGTTTACCTGACGTCACCAACAAACACAGTGTCCAAGGAAGTTTTTTTTTTTTTTTTTTTTTTTTTTTTTTTTTAACTCCGTGCGCAGCTTTTTCCACTGAAATGATAAAAGCTGCGCACCAAAACTTTTATGTTTTTCCAGCGCTTTTGAACGATTTCTCGTAAATTTCATTTTTTTTTTTTTTTTTTTTTCCTTGTAGGTCAGTGCTGCGGATGGAGGAGGTGGGGGGGATTTCGGGTTACTTTGTCGGTGTGAGATGGTGTTGCTGAGAGAGGGCGTTCCCTTTCTAACTTTTCTCCGTCAGTTTTACAGTAAATCAATGAAGATCAATGTCTTTATCATCACTAACCATTGTGACGTCATGACGTCATTGAGTATGATTTTACATGTTAAGCCTGACATGGAAAGCCCATGTTTGATCAGGTTCTGATCAAAATCTAGTAGGGGCTTACCACATTGCTGTAGAAACCATTATTGCGTTTCTTTGTTTATTAGGGCTTTCCACCTTTCAGTGGAAAGACCTTTTGTTTTCGTTCTGTTTATTCTTATTATTATTCTTTTTCTTCTGTCCGCCACTTTTCATAGTACTACTGGTCGCACGGCCTCTAAATTCTACACAATGATAGAACTCAGGCTGGAATAGTGTCCCGAAGCTTTTGGGGTCATGACGTCATCCAAGATGGCCGCCAGTGACGTCATGATAAAAATCTTGTTAGCGCTAGATCTCAAACATTTATGACCGGATTTGAATGAAACTTTCGCAGCTGGTACAGTTTAGGGTCTAGTTGTGCAAGAACATAAAATGACGTCAAGACGTCATTAAATGCGACGTCGGCCTGTGACGTCTTAAGTCATAAAAGGTCATTTTGGTGCAAATTGTATTTTTCGACCAGTTTTGCCTGTAAATCAATCACGGTCATTGTCTTTAACGTCACTAATCATTGTGACGTCATGACGTCATCCAGTATGATTTTACGTTTTTTCCTATATAACTGTTTAAAAATGGAAATTCTTGTTATAAGTGTTTCTCGTTATCACTTGTTGCGTAAGATCGTACGGCGGATGGATGGTTTACTTTTTCGGCTTTATCGCTTGTTGTGCAACATCATACTGCGGATGGTAAGACTGTTTAGGTTGATCATGTGTTGTGTTATGTGACACACTTGTTTACCTGACGTCACCAACAAACACAGTGTCCAAGGAAGTTTTTTTTTTTTTTTTTTTTTTTTTTTTTTTTAACTCCGTGCGCAGCTTTTTCCACTGAAATGATAAAAGCTGCGCACCAAAACTTTTATGTTTTTCCAGCGCTTTTGAACGATTTCTCGTAAATTTCATTTTTTTTTTTTTTTTTTTTTCCTTGTAGGTCAGTGCTGCGGATGGAGGAGGTGGGGGGGATTTCGGGTTACTTTGTCGGTGTGAGATGGTGTTGCTGAGAGAGGGCGTTCCCTTTCTAACTTTTCTCCGTCAGTTTTACAGTAAATCAATGAAGATCAATGTCTTTATCATCACTAACCATTGTGACGTCATGACGTCATTGAGTATGATTTTACATGTTAAGCCTGACATGGAAAGCCCATGTTTGATCAGGTTCTGATCAAAATCTAGTAGGGGCTTACCACCATTGCTGTAGAAACCATTATTGCGTTTCTTTGTTTATTAGGGCTTTCCACCTTTCAGTGGAAAGACCTTTTGTTTTCGTTCTGTTTATTCTTATTATTATTCTTTTTCTTCTGTCCGCCACTTTTCATAGTACTACTGGTCGCACGGCCTCTAAATTCTACACAATGATAGAACTCAGGCTGGAATAGTGTCCCGAAGCTTTTGGGGTCATGACGTCATCCAAGATGGCCGCCAGTGACGTCATGATAAAAATCTTGTTAGCGCTAGATCTCAAACATTTATGACCGGATTTGAATGAAACTTTCGCAGCTGGTACAGTTTAGGGTCTAGTTGTGCAAGAACATAAAATGACGTCAAGACGTCATTAAATGCGACGTCGGCCTGTGACGTCTTAAGTCATAAAAGGTCATTTTGGTGCAAATTGTATTTTTCGACCAGTTTTGCCTGTAAATCAATCACGGTCATTGTCTTTAACGTCACTAATCATTGTGACGTCATGACGTCATCCAGTATGATTTTACGTTTTTTCCTATATAACTGTTTAAAAATGGAAATTCTTGTTATAAGTGTTTCTCGTTATCACTTGTTGCGTAAGATCGTACGGCGGATGGATGGTTTACTTTTTCGGCTTTATCGCTTGTTGTGCAACATCATACTGCGGATGGTAAGACTGTTTAGGTTGATCATGTGTTGTGTTATGTGACACACTTGTTTACCTGACGTCACCAACAAACACAGTGTCCAAGGAAGTTTTTTTTTTTTTTTTTTTTTTTTTTTTTTTTTTTAACTCCGTGCGCAACTTTTTCCACTGAAATGATAAAAGCTGCGCACCAAAACTTTTATGTTTTTCCAGCGCTTTTGAACGATTTCTCGTAAATTTCATTTTTTTTTTTTTTTTTTTTTCCTTGTAGGTCAGTGCTGCGGATGGAGGAGGTGGGGGGGATTTCGGGTTACTTTGTCGGTGTGAGATGGTGTTGCTGAGAGAGGGCGTTCCCTTTCTAACTTTTCTCCGTCAGTTTTACAGTAAATCAATGAAGATCAATGTCTTTATCATCACTAACCATTGTGACGTCATGACGTCATTGAGTATGATTTTACATGTTAAGCCTGACATGGAAAGCCCATGTTTGATCAGGTTCTGATCAAAATCTAGTAGGGGCTTACCACATTGCTGTAGAAACCATTATTGCGTTTCTTTGTTTATTAGGGCTTTCCACCTTTCAGTGGAAAGACCTTTTGTTTTCGTTCTGTTTATTCTTATTATTATTCTTTTTCTTCTGTCCGCCACTTTTCATAGTACTACTGGTCGCACGGCCTCTAAATTCTACACAATGATAGAACTCAGGCTGGAATAGTGTCCCGAAGCTTTTGGGGTCATGACGTCATCCAAGATGGCCGCCAGTGACGTCATGATAAAAATCTTGTTAGCGCTAGATCTCAAACATTTATGACCGGATTTGAATGAAACTTTCGCAGCTGGTACAGTTTAGGGTCTAGTTGTGCAAGAACATAAAATGACGTCAAGACGTCATTAAATGCGACGTCGGCCTGTGACGTCTTAAGTCATAAAAGGTCATTTTGGTGCAAATTGTATTTTTCGACCAGTTTTGCCTGTAAATCAATCACGGTCATTGTCTTTAACGTCACTAATCATTGTGACGTCATGACGTCATCCAGTATGATTTTACGTTTTTTCCTATATAACTGTTTAAAAATGGAAATTCTTGTTATAAGTGTTTCTCGTTATCACTTGTTGCGTAAGATCGTACGGCGGATGGATGGTTTACTTTTTCGGCTTTATCGCTTGTTGTGCAACATCATACTGCGGATGGTAAGACTGTTTAGGTTGATCATGTGTTGTGTTATGTGACACACTTGTTTACCTGACGTCACCAACAAACACAGTGTCCAAGGAAGTTTTTTTTTTTTTTTTTTTTTTTTTTTTTTTTTAACTCCGTGCGCAGCTTTTTCCACTGAAATGATAAAAGCTGCGCACCAAAACTTTTATGTTTTTCCAGCGCTTTTGAACGATTTCTCGTAAATTTCATTTTTTTTTTTTTTTTTTTTTTCCTTGTAGGTCAGTGCTGCGGATGGAGGAGGTGGGGGGGATTTCGGGTTACTTTGTCGGTGTGCGATGGTGTTGCTGATCTCAAACATTTATGACCGGATTTGAATGAAACTTTCGCAGCTGGTACAGTTTAGGGTCTAGTTGTGCAAGAACATAAAATGACGTCAAGACGTCATTAAATGCGACGTCGGCCTGTGACGTCTTAAGTCATAAAAGGTCATTTTGGTGCAAATTGTATTTTTCGACCAGTTTTGCCTGTAAATCAATCACGGTCATTGTCTTTAACGTCACTAATCATTGTGACGTCATGACGTCATCCAGTATGATTTTACGTTTTTTCCTATATAACTGTTTAAAAATGGAAATTCTTGTTATAAGTGTTTCTCGTTATCACTTGTTGCGTAAGATCGTACGGCGGATGGATGGTTTACTTTTTCGGCTTTATCGCTTGTTGTGCAACATCATACTGCGGATGGTAAGACTGTTTAGGTTGATCATGTGTTGTGTTATGTGACACACTTGTTTACCTGACGTCACCAACAAACACAGTGTCCAAGGAAGTTTTTTTTTTTTTTTTTTTTTTTTTTTTTTTTTTTAACTCCGTGCGCAACTTTTTCCACTGAAATGATAAAAGCTGCGCACCAAAACTTTTATGTTTTTCCAGCGCTTTTGAACGATTTCTCGTAAATTTCATTTTTTTTTTTTTTTTTTTTTCCTTGTAGGTCAGTGCTGCGGATGGAGGAGGTGGGGGGGATTTCGGGTTACTTTGTCGGTGTGAGATGGTGTTGCTGAGAGAGGGCGTTCCCTTTCTAACTTTTCTCCGTCAGTTTTACAGTAAATCAATGAAGATCAATGTCTTTATCATCACTAACCATTGTGACGTCATGACGTCATTGAGTATGATTTTACATGTTAAGCCTGACATGGAAAGC
Source organism: Cyrtodaria siliqua (assembly GCA_037043455.1). Classification (NCBI taxonomy): domain Eukaryota; kingdom Metazoa; phylum Mollusca; class Bivalvia; order Adapedonta; family Hiatellidae; genus Cyrtodaria; species Cyrtodaria siliqua. The sequence continues at coordinate 4,347 of JAWPHD010024828.1, read as the reverse complement.
CCATGTTTGATCAGGTTCTGATCAAAATCTAGTAGGGGCTTACCACATTGCTGTAGAAACCATTATTGCGTTTCTTTGTTTATTAGGGCTTTCCACCTTTCAGTGGAAAGACCTTTTGTTTTCGTTCTGTTTATTCTTATTATTATTCTTTTTCTTCTGTCCGCCACTTTTCATAGTACTACTGGTCGCACGGCCTCTAAATTCTACACAATGATAGAACTCAGGCTGGAATAGTGTCCCGAAGCTTTTGGGGTCATGACGTCATCCAAGATGGCCGCCAGTGACGTCATGATAAAAATCTTGTTAGCGCTAGATCTCAAACATTTATGACCGGATTTGAATGAAACTTTCGCAGCTGGTACAGTTTAGGGTCTAGTTGTGCAAGAACATAAAATGACGTCAAGACGTCATTAAATGCGACGTCGGCCTGTGACGTCTTAAGTCATAAAAGGTCATTTTGGTGCAAATTGTATTTTTCGACCAGTTTTGCCTGTAAATCAATCACGGTCATTGTCTTTAACGTCACTAATCATTGTGACGTCATGACGTCATCCAGTATGATTTTACGTTTTTTCCTATATAACTGTTTAAAAATGGAAATTCTTGTTATAAGTGTTTCTCGTTATCACTTGTTGCGTAAGATCGTACGGCGGATGGATGGTTTACTTTTTCGGCTTTATCGCTTGTTGTGCAACATCATACTGCGGATGGTAAGACTGTTTAGGTTGATCATGTGTTGTGTTATGTGACACACTTGTTTACCTGACGTCACCAACAAACACAGTGTCCAAGGAAGTTTTTTTTTTTTTTTTTTTTTTTTTTTTTTTTTTTAACTCCGTGCGCAGCTTTTTCCACTGAAATGATAAAAGCTGCGCACCAAAACTTTTATGTTTTTCCAGCGCTTTTGAACGATTTCTCGTAAATTTCATTTTTTTTTTTTTTTTTTTTTTCCTTGTAGGTCAGTGCTGCGGATGGAGGAGGTGGGGGGGATTTCGGGTTACTTTGTCGGTGTGAGATGGTGTTGCTGAGAGAGGGCGTTCCCTTTCTAACTTTTCTCCGTCAGTTTTACAGTAAATCAATGAAGATCAATGTCTTTATCATCACTAACCATTGTGACGTCATGACGTCATTGAGTATGATTTTACATGTTAAGCCTGACATGGAAAGCCCATGTTTGATCAGGTTCTGATCAAAATCTAGTAGGGGCTTACCACATTGCTGTAGAAACCATTATTGCGTTTCTTTGTTTATTAGGGCTTTCCACCTTTCAGTGGAAAGACCTTTTGTTTTCGTTCTGTTTATTCTTATTATTATTCTTTTTCTTCTGTCCGCCACTTTTCATAGTACTACTGGTCGCACGGCCTCTAAATTCTACACAATGATAGAACTCAGGCTGGAATAGTGTCCCGAAGCTTTTGGGGTCATGACGTCATCCAAGATGGCCGCCAGTGACGTCATGATAAAAATCTTGTTAGCGCTAGATCTCAAACATTTATGACCGGATTTGAATGAAACTTTCGCAGCTGGTACAGTTTAGGGTCTAGTTGTGCAAGAACATAAAATGACGTCAAGACGTCATTAAATGCGACGTCGGCCTGTGACGTCTTAAGTCATAAAAGGTCATTTTGGTGCAAATTGTATTTTTCGACCAGTTTTGCCTGTAAATCAATCACGGTCATTGTCTTTAACGTCACTAATCATTGTGACGTCATGACGTCATCCAGTATGATTTTACGTTTTTTCCTATATAACTGTTTAAAAATGGAAATTCTTGTTATAAGTGTTTCTCGTTATCACTTGTTGCGTAAGATCGTACGGCGGATGGATGGTTTACTTTTTCGGCTTTATCGCTTGTTGTGCAACATCATACTGCGGATGGTAAGACTGTTTAGGTTGATCATGTGTTGTGTTATGTGACACACTTGTTTACCTGACGTCACCAACAAACACAGTGTCCAAGGAAGTTTTTTTTTTTTTTTTTTTTTTTTTTTTTTTTTTTAACTCCGTGCGCAGCTTTTTCCACTGAAATGATAAAAGCTGCGCACCAAAACTTTTATGTTTTTCCAGCGCTTTTGAACGATTTCTCGTAAATTTCATTTTTTTTTTTTTTTTTTTTTTCCTTGTAGGTCAGTGCTGCGGATGGAGGAGGTGGGGGGGATTTCGGGTTACTTTGTCGGTGTGAGATGGTGTTGCTGAGAGAGGGCGTTCCCTTTCTAACTTTTCTCCGTCAGTTTTACAGTAAATCAATGAAGATCAATGTCTTTATCATCACTAACCATTGTGACGTCATGACGTCATTGAGTATGATTTTACATGTTAAGCCTGACATGGAAAGCCCATGTTTGATCAGGTTCTGATCAAAATCTAGTAGGGGCTTACCACATTGCTGTAGAAACCATTATTGCGTTTCTTTGTTTATTAGGGCTTTCCACCTTCAGTGGAAAGACCTTTTGTTTTCGTTCTGTTTATTCTTATTATTATTCTTTTTCTTCTGTCCGCCACTTTTCATAGTACTACTGGTCGCACGGCCTCTAAATTCTACACAATGATAGAACTCAGGCTGGAATAGTGTCCCGAAGCTTTTGGGGTCATGACGTCATCCAAGATGGCCGCCAGTGACGTCATGATAAAAATCTTGTTAGCGCTAGATCTCAAACATTTATGACCGGATTTGAATGAAACTTTCGCAGCTGGTACAGTTTAGGGTCTAGTTGTGCAAGAACATAAAATGACGTCAAGACGTCATTAAATGCGACGTCGGCCTGTGACGTCTTAAGTCATAAAAGGTCATTTTGGTGCAAATTGTATTTTTCGACCAGTTTTGCCTGTAAATCAATCACGGTCATTGTCTTTAACGTCACTAATCATTGTGACGTCATGACGTCATCCAGTATGATTTTACGTTTTTTCCTATATAACTGTTTAAAAATGGAAATTCTTGTTATAAGTGTTTCTCGTTATCACTTGTTGCGTAAGATCGTACGGCGGATGGATGGTTTACTTTTTCGGCTTTATCGCTTGTTGTGCAACATCATACTGCGGATGGTAAGACTGTTTAGGTTGATCATGTGTTGTGTTATGTGACACACTTGTTTACCTGACGTCACCAACAAACACAGTGTCCAAGGAAGTTTTTTTTTTTTTTTTTTTTTTTTTTTTTTTTTTTAACTCCGTGCGCAGCTTTTTCCACTGAAATGATAAAAGCTGCGCACCAAAACTTTTATGTTTTTCCAGCGCTTTTGAACGATTTCTCGTAAATTTCATTTTTTTTTTTTTTTTTTTTTTTCCTTGTAGGTCAGTGCTGCGGATGGAGGAGGTGGGGGGGATTTCGGGTTACTTTGTCGGTGTGCGATGGTGTTGCTGATCTCAAACATTTATGACCGGATTTGAATGAAACTTTCGCAGCTGGTACAGTTTAGGGTCTAGTTGTGCAAGAACATAAAATGACGTCAAGACGTCATTAAATGCGACGTCGGCCTGTGACGTCTTAAGTCATAAAAGGTCATTTTGGTGCAAATTGTATTTTTCGACCAGTTTTGCCTGTAAATCAATCACGGTCATTGTCTTTAACGTCACTAATCATTGTGACGTCATGACGTCATCCAGTATGATTTTACGTTTTTTCCTATATAACTGTTTAAAAATGGAAATTCTTGTTATAAGTGTTTCTCGTTATCACTTGTTGCGTAAGATCGTACGGCGGATGGATGGTTTACTTTTTCGGCTTTATCGCTTGTTGTGCAACATCATACTGCGGATGGTAAGACTGTTTAGGTTGATCATGTGTTGTGTTATGTGACACACTTGTTTACCTGACGTCACCAACAAACACAGTGTCCAAGGAAGTTTTTTTTTTTTTTTTTTTTTTTTTTTTTTTTTTAACTCCGTGCGCAGCTTTTTCCACTGAAATGATAAAAGCTGCGCACCAAAACTTTTATGTTTTTCCAGCGCTTTTGAACGATTTCTCGTAAATTTCATTTTTTTTTTTTTTTTTTTTTCCTTGTAGGTCAGTGCTGCGGATGGAGGAGGTGGGGGGGATTTCGGGTTACTTTGTCGGTGTGAGATGGTGTTGCTGAGAGAGGGCGTTCCCTTTCTAACTTTCTCCGTCAGTTTTACAGTAAATCAATGAAGATCAATGTCTTTATCATCACTAACCATTGTGACGTCATGACGTCATTGAGTATGATTTTACATGTTAAGCCTGACATGGAAAGCCCATGTTTGATCAGGTTCTGATCAAAATCTAGTAGGGGCTTACCACATTGCTGTAGAAACCATTATTGCGTTTCTTTGTTTATTAGGGCTTTCCACCTTTCAGTGGAAAGACCTTTTGTTTTCGTTCTGTTT